>JAJHZJ010000192.1:3000000-3214574 GCA_023548195.1 Bettongia penicillata ogilbyi | reverse complement strand
CCTCAGTACCGATTGCTAGGCTACTTTGAGAGGTGACCTGTACCCCTCCAATGTTTGACTATAAAGTCAAGCATTGGAGGCATGGGCCCAAACTTTAAGAATCTAAATTAGAAGAGACCTTAGGGATCCCCTAGGTCACCACCCTCCCCTCATTTTTGCTGGGGAAACAGAGTTGAGGTAGGGGAGTGATAAGCAGAATATTGTATCCCTTTATCCTGGAGTGAATCCACCTTCCCTAGTCAGTTTTCCTTCCAATCCATCAGTCAACAAGGATTTATTACGCACTTACTATCGTGGGCACTGAATGAGGTTCTGGGGGCTCTTGCCCGTTGGGTGAGACAGCCCCTAAGTGTCTGTACATACAAGGTCTGCCCCACGTAGACGGAAAGCATGAGCAATGGAAAAGATCAGGAAGGCATTGCATTCAGTCTTCATTTATAGAAAATAAAGAGGAAAAAAATAAGGAGAAAAATCACCTGCAATCACGAGGATTTAGGTAAAGACGGCCCCAGACTGTTAGGGGACGTTTGTTCTGGCTCCAAATGAATGGATTTCTAAGGCACACTGGAAAGTCCCTGGGGCAGGACGCAATTCGCGTGGAGCAAAATCCTGCTTAGAACAGCCCCATCCCCACCCCTACGCCACCCCCCTCCCCAGGTCCCCTGGGCTTCTTTGTTAAGAGGCTTTTTCACTGTATAATTAAATGTAAAATCCTAAGGGGAGGTTCGCCTCTTATCTCCAGCTTGGTATGTCTTGTCTTCTTGTTCCACACAGAAGAGGTGGGTGGAGTCGGGCTACGTCCTGGGAGGCAGGCCTGGCTTAGCAGGCAGCTCACCCCCTTGGATCTATTACTGGAAAAGCACTTTGTGCTTGGGTGAACAGGGGAGAAGTGTGAAGGAGGGCCAGAGCGGTGAGAGCAGCACGGAGAGCATCAAAGGGGAACCCGGAGTCAGAGGGGAAGGAGCCTTCCTACGCAGACGATGCTGTGTGTTTCATAATCCTTCATGCACTGTGGTACCTGGTTACTGGGAGTCCTGCCAAAAAAGGTCTGTGCTGCAGGGGAGGTCCAATGAACCTGAAGCAAAGCAGCACAGACTTTATTTCTGTAGACCTATGGAACTGTGGGAAAAGAACAGGAGTGGATCCGGATGGTGTTGGTCACAGAAGGAACATTTCCCAAGCTTGGTGGTGTTTTGGGAAAAAAAAAAAAAAAAAAAACAACCAAACTCTTAGAGATGGGAAGGCTGCTTTTCAAATCTCAGTTCTAACCCTTCTTAACTTTGCTAACTCTGAGCATGTCACTCAAATGCTTGGAAAATCAGTTTCTTCATCTGTAAAATGGGAGTAATGGTGTTTTTACCATGAACCTCACACAGTCATTGTGAGGAAAGTGCTTTATAACCCCTAATGTTCTTTGGAACTGGGAGATGTTATTTTTCTCTAAACCCTACAAGGTTCATGATTTGTAGGTGCATCAGACTTAGAGCTGAGGGACCTTTAACGTCATTTAATCTAACCCTCACCCCCTTTATTTTACATAAAGCTCAGCATGGGCAATTCACTTGTCTAACATCACACAGCCCAATGAAAATGGAGCACTTGAGGTTAATATCTAAATCTCTGATCCAAGTACAGAGTTCTTTCCACCAGCTCTTTATTTACAAAGGAATGAGAGATGCTCTGGGTGCTTTGAGCTCCTGTCTGTATATGTTTCCAGTTCTTTAACTCCACAGGATTCTCCTACCCCTCAAATTCCATGAGACCCTTCTGGCCCCAGGACACATATGCCAGTTAACTCAGGTTGGGTCTAGTATCACAGGGCTGAGTGAACGCTCTGAGGTTCCCATGGGGTTGTCCCTCATCCTCTCCTGCTTCCTGTGTAAATTGTGGTTAGGGATAGGCCTGCTTCTGATATTTCACTAGACCCAGAGAAGGCACTTGGGCATCTCTGTGTATGCTAAAGTGTACACTCAGGTATGAACTTTTGAGAGAGAGATTGGAAAGAAGAAAGAGGTGAGACAGCTGAAGAGAGAGAAGGAGAAGGAGAAAGGGGAGGGAGAAAAAGAGAGAAGAAGAGAGAATGAGACATGGAAAGAAAAAGAGAAGAAAGTGCAAGAAAGGAGAGAGTGAGAAACTGACAGGACAAAGAGAAAAAATGCACCTGGCTGAGAGTAGTTTGCTCAGGTATGGGGCAGGAAAGTTTATGCTAATTCCTTAGGCTCATTAGAAATTTACTGGTGCTAATGATGTCTGAAAACCCTTTGCTAGATTGAGTATACAGCAACCTGTCATAAGGCCAAGTAATGATGTTATTCCATTATAAGGAAAATCTTTCTCCATAAAGCTGTCCAAAAGTAAAATGGGTTGCCTTGGGAGGGGGGGAGGAAAGAAGGAAGGGAGGGCTTTCTCCATCACTGGAGGTCTTCAAGAAAAAGCTGGGTGATCTCCTATCAGTGATGTTACAGGATTGAACTATGATTGATTGGGCTAAGTTCCTTGAGGCTCCATCTAGATTTTGGGATTCCAAGTACTGAGCCTCTGATGGAATTGTGGGATCCTGGGCAAGGTAGATCAAAACTGCTCAGCTGAGCAGCAGTCCTGGTGAATTCCAGCAGTATAGACTCTTCTCTCACAGCAACAAAGGGGTTTGAGCTCAGTAATGGAGCCACTTATCCTAATTCTCCACTGTGCTATAGTCACAGAATATGAGAGCTGGTGCAAAGGGAGGTCATAGAGTCATAGGGTGATAAGAAGTAAAACATAGCTCTTTCAACCCTCTCATTATAGAGATCAACCAATCAGTAAGTGCCCTCTTACTGGCCAGGCACTGTGCTAAATGCTAGGAACGCAAAAAGAGGCAAAACATAATCCCTGCCCTCAAGGACCTTACAGTCCAAGGATGGTGAAACTGAGACTTTAAGGGAGGAAGAAACTTGTTCAGTCACACAGAGTTCTTTTCTTTCTTAGGGCAATTAAGTCATTTAGTTCATAAAGGGCTAAACCTGGAGTCCAGAAGACTAGAGTACAAATTCAGCCTCAGTTACTTATGATCTTTATGACTCAGGGCAAATCATTTAACCTCTTAATGCTTCCCTGGATCTGGAGTCAGGATGGAAGACTGAGACTTACCAGCTGTGTGACTGTGGGCAAGTCACTTGCCTCAGTTTTTGCAACTATAAAATGGGGATAATAAAAGCACCTACCTCTGCAGTTGTTGGGAGGCTCAAATGAGAACGTGTTTATAAAAGTGTTTGTGAGCCTTAACGTGCTATGTAAATGTTAGCTATTAGCATTGCAGCTGTTTAGCTGATTGTTGATCTTTTGTCCCATTTGGGGTTTTCTTGGCAAAGATAGTACAGTGATTAGCCATTTCCTTCTCTAGCTTATTTTACAGATGAGGAAACTGAGGCAAACAGGGTTAAGTGACTTGTCCAGGGTCACACAGCTACTCAGTGTCTGAGCCTGGATTTGAACTCCAGGATCACCAAGGGCCAGCACTTTATCCATGGTGCCACCTAGCTGCCCAGCTATTATTATTCTTGTTCTTTAAATATTCCTCAGAATTCCTCAGCATTTTGTCCATTCTCCCCTTTCTCTTCATTACTCAGGTACCTTTTTTTTTACTTGAGCTATGAATATGCGCTCCCAATAAAATGAAAGTTCTTTGAATATAAGAGAATGTTGGGTTTGGGTCTTGGTATTTGTCTCCACAGATGCTGAACACAACAACTGCAAGGCTTGGCAGATAGTAGGTCTTTAATAAGTGTAGGTCGATTGGTTGGTAGTGTTTAATAAGTGTGTGTAGCATGAGTGCTCAGTAATCATAGCCTGCTCATCTCTAGCCCTTTTCCAAGAAGAGATAGCTCTGCCATCCAGTGAGTTTAGGAGAAAACAAAATGGACCAGTTCCCTCTCCTTTCCCAGCCTTCCTAACTAGTGCCAGCCCTTAACATTGTACATCAACACTTGATTCCAAATGCCAGGACTGCAGGACTCAGTAGCTCTCTCCCTCACCCCTGGCCAGTTTCAAATCATTTTGATGTCCTCTGTCAAAGTAACTAGGGTTCAAACACAAGCTATGAATTATGACAGCTCCTTCCAAAGTAGCTCAGAAGTACTGGGGGGAAAGAGGGGAGAAATGACCTGCTCTGGGGGTAGAGTTTCCAAGAATACAGACGTGTGCCTGCTCCTTCCCCAGGACCTGTCCACCTGAGCTCTTGAATGTAAACCAATGTGGTACCCAAGGGCACGCGAGTGAAATATCATTTCATCAGCATTTTTTTTTCATTTCTGTTGGCTCCTCCAATTTAAAAATGGAATCATGTTTAACATCTTAATTAGGGATGGTAATGTACAACAGTTTTTTTATGAACATCCAGTAATTTAGTCTCCAAGTAAATTAGAGTAAATTTCTCCGCAGTGACAACTCAATAAAACAGGGAAAGGCTCCCGTTTTTCAATCACCTGACATCTGTTCCCTGTTTCTACCAGAGAGCTAATGTTACCAGGACAGGTGAGGAGGATGGAGCCCAGGGGGAAGCTGGGATTTCTAATTCCACCAGCTGCACTCCTCTCTTTCTAAAGGCCAATTGTCCTGTTGGGCCCGGTTGCTGCCAGCTGAGAAGGTGCAGGGAGACGAATGCCAGGCCTTCAGACCTACTCACAGCAGGACAGAGTTCTTAAAGAAGCCTGGCTGGTCAGAATGAGTCAAACAGTGAGCTGGCCTGTTGTCTGTTTAAAACAAAACACATACACACACACGCACACACATACACACACACGCACACACACACATACACACACATGCACACACACGCACACACACGCACACACACACATACACACACATGCACACACACGCACACACATACACACACGCACACACACATATACACACACGCACATGCACACACACACAACAGTGGTTAATTCCAATGAGAACATTCGATTGTTACTCTGAGCGTAAACCTTTGGTATCATGAATCAAAAAGGAACTGAGGGTTTTCTTAGCAGTGGGCTAACTTGGTTAATAGCAAATCCCACTCAAACCACTTCCACTGTCCCCTTATTCAACACATGTGTATGATAAGTTGTATTGTGGTTTCATTTAAAGAGAAATACAAAAGACAGTGCGGGGGGGGGGGGGGGGCGGGGGAACTGAATGAGAAGCCAGGTTCCCATTCTCTGTCATAGAAAAGAGGGGCTTAGCTTTTTTTGCTTGGCCACGCAGGGCAGTACTAGGATTATTGGGTGGAAATTTGAGGGAGGCAGATTTAGGCCCAATGTAAGGTAAAAGCTCCCAGCAATTAGGGTTATCCTAATATAGACTGTGCAGTGGGCTCCCCCTAGCCCCCTCCTCTGGCAGCCTAGTGAATTTTGCCACCCTATTCTCCTAACAATATTAAAAAAAAAATACATTCACTATAAAAATATAGAATTGTAAAGGAAATGAAAGATGAGTGAAGATAAAGATGAAATTTTATTTTTCCCATTCAAGTTCATAGGTCCCCTGAAATCTCTTCATAGACCCTTCAAGGAGGAGTCCATAGACTCTGGCTATAGAGGGATGCTTGCTCAAGTATGGGCTGGACCCTATTTTCTCTGAGATCACTGCCAACCCTGAGGATTCATGGACACTGCACTATTTCTTTCAAATCAGAAGAGAAGGTAACTTGCTACAGGGCAGATGGATAAGCAGTCTTGATGACAAAAAAAGAAATTGAGAATATAGATGTTTTGCCTAATTGTACAGATTCACAAGACTTCAGAGATGGGAGGGATCTTTGAAAACAACATCAAATGTCAGAGCTGGGAGGCACCCTAGAAAAATGACTGTAGTACAACATTGCCATTGTTCAGAGGAGAAAACTGAGGTCCACAGAGGAACAGTGTTAAAATATTTAGTTTTATCAAAAAAAAAAATAATGCAAAGACCCTTATCTTGTTGCCATGATCAGCTGGGAGATATTGTCCAGAATTTAGAGAAAGTGGAGAATTTTCTATGGAAGATAACATTAGGTCCTGCCTTTGGCTCCTGCTCCTATTGTAAACTTTCTACTGCAGAAATACTATCCGAATGCTTCCAGCTAGGGCTACTTTTGCCTTCCCTGCCTTGTCTGGTTTTTGCATCACTCTCCTTGCCCTGGGTCCCTCTTCTTGTCTCACCTCTGTCTTCCATCCTCAATCAAGAATGAATAGAGCAGCTAGTGTTCCTCCAGCTGGCTGATTAAAGACTCAGGGACCAGGGTTTTTAGTGCTCCCCGCCTTGTAACATCTACAACTCTCATGGCTGGGGCTGAGGGGTAGGGAGCAGGTGTTCAAGGTCCTCCAAGGAGAGAGGCAGTTCATGAGAGGGATCGCAGGGAGCCATAGGTGTGGATGGGATGCGCGGAGGGTCTTCTGGGAAGTTTGATCAAAGTCCTTTGAGTTTATGGGGGGTGGAGACAAGGCACAGGGCTGCCATGTATTTTTTGGAAATGTGGGCCAGCATGAGAGGAGGATTAAATTATATAACCAGTCTTTATCTGCATCTTGAGAAAAAGTCCACCTTTTCAGGCATCAGTTTTCTCTTCTGTAAGCTGGGCATAGTGATATCATTCTTTCCTTCTCCTGCAAGCTTGTTGTGAGGAAAATCCTTTGTGATCTTTAATGTACTAAAGAAGGGGCAGGGAACCTGCAGACTCAAGGCCACATGTGACCCTCTAGGTCCTTAAGTATGGCCCTTTGACTGAATCCAACTTCACAGAACAAATCTCCTTTATTAAAAGGATTTGTTCTGGAAAAATTGCACTCAGTCAAAAGGCTGCACCCAAGGACCTAGAAAGCAGGTTCCCCACCCCTGCACTAAGGAAATGGATATTACTAGCGTGCGTCATTTTCACCTGTGTACATCTTTCTAATGACCACATCCAAGCCTGTTCATCTGGGCTGAGTCTATGAGTTTGCTACTAATTCCTCTTGGCTCCGGATTCATTAAACATGAGAACTGGAAGAAAACTCAGGAACCTGACAGTATAAGCTCTTCATTTTATAAATTAGTAAACTGAGGCTTAGCGAGTGCGTTACTTGCCCAAAGTCGAACAGCAAAGTAGTGCTCACAAAACAAGTAATTAGCGGAAATTACGTCCTTTTCTTTCCTTCTCCTTTCTAGCATAAAGGAGAGATTTTATTTTTTCTGTTTCTCTCCTTTGCATACAGGTTTTTATGGCATAGGTGAGTGAGTGGGTGAATGAGGAGAAGCCAGTCAGAGTGAATCTGTATGTGAGAAACATGAGCAGGAATGGAAAATGAAGTTGATCTGTTAAATCCCTGAGAATGGGGGCCCTTTGAAGGCCTGGACACCGGGAAGGATGCTGCTTTGTCGTGGGTGACTGTGGTAGCAACAGGAATGACATTTTCCTAAAAAATAAAAATAAAAAACAGGAGAAACCAAATCATTATGGACTGAATAAGTCAGAAGCCCATTGAAGTCATAAGTCATGAGCAAGAAAGGAAATGATGATGTGAAATCAATTGTAATAAAGTCTTGGTTTACGCAGGCAGAGAAGCGGAGGGCCGAGCAATTAGCTGATAAATTCAATCGATGGAGACGGCCAATCAGGAGACTCCAGCCCCTGGAACAATATTATTTCCTCAACGATAGGGTATATTTTACCTAAATTTGCAGGACAATTGCCCTGGCCTGTTTCTCTCTCTCTCTCTCTCTCTCTCTCTCTCTCTCTCTCTCTCTCTCTCTCTCTCTCTCTCTCTCTCTCTCTCCTTTTTCCTCTTTCTCCCTCTTTCCTCCTCTATACCCCTCTCTCTTTTTTCCCTCTCTCCCCTTCCCCGCCTTTCTCCTCTTCCCCCCTTCCCTTTGATTTTTTCAGGGTACTTAAGCCGAGACTGTGTTTAATTTGCTGTGTGACCTTAGGTAAATCACTTGACTTTTCTGAACCTATTTCCTCATTTGTAAAATGGGGATTGGATGATATGGATGATTCCCTTCCAGCTCTCTGGTGATCTGTGATAGGATAAAGACCGAAGCATTATACTGGGGGTCAGAAGACCTTGGTTCCCTGCCTGGTTGGGTACACAGTCTTGGGTCAATCCTCTCCTGTTTCTGGACCTCTGCTTTCTCAAATGCGATCGTTGGCTCAAATGGTTTCTAAGTTTCTTTCTAATACTAAAATCCTATGATGACAAAACTGAGGCCCAGAGAGTTTAAATGACTTTCCCACAGCTACTTGGAGCCAAGTCCAGCCAAATTCAAACCCAGGTGTCTCCTGACTTCAGTCCTAACATGGTTTCTACTGCCTTACACTGTAGAAGTGAGGTCCGCCCATGTGAGCACGAGTGGCTGAATGCCCAGACAGGTCCTGTGTAAACCAAGCCTTTTGGAACTGATACTGTTTGCCCAACTTACCAGAATCCTCTCCAACCTCACCCAAAATTGTAGTTTCAAGTCCTAGTCCCCCATCCCATCCCATCCCTCACCCCACAAGGCTCTAACTGTTGCCAGAGAGGCTGCTAGCTTCCTCCCTGCATGGAGAGGCGACAGACCTCCCTCCCTCTACCCCCGACCCTCAAATGTCTGATATTTGCCATTGTCCATTTTTTTTTCTACAGAAACTGAAACTTCAGGAAATTACCTTGGCTGAGAATTCTTCGGTAACTTCCCCAGCAGCCCAGCATCAATATATCTGGCACTCCCTCATCCGCTGACTGTCTTATTTATGCAATTGAATTGAAAATAAAAAAAAAAATTCCCATCTCGCTGGCTGAAATCTGTCAAAAGGAGGATCAGCTGAAAGAGGGATTGTGTATGTATGAGGACTGTAGGGAAAACAAAGAGGGAGAGAGATATGCTTGTGGCTGAGAGACAGGCGCAGGACAGACCAGCTGGAGGGAAGACATTAGCAAACCCACCAGGATGGGAAGCCGGGGGGAAGGGGGGGACTCTTTTAGCTATTGTACTAAATCATTGTCATAGGGCAAGACCGATTCCCAGGACCCCCACCCTCTGCCCCTTATATGTGCTATTTCTGAAAATGAACAGTGAGTTAAATATTCAGTTCTACAAAATCGCTTGAACACTTGTGCAGGTCCATGACATGAGGCTATTTCTAATGATCCAATAACCCCCCAACACCAGTCATTCATTCATTCATTCATTCATTCATTCATTCATTCATTCATCCATCCTGTTACTGTGTTTATCCTGCAACAATAACATTGAACCCAGAGCTCAGTTCTGGGGAAGATAAGTCCTAATAAGACATGGTCCTTACCCTCACAGATCTTGCAGCCTAATGAGGGGTTGATGCATCAAAGTAATTATGATAACTTTATTATATGTGTGTTTGTCCTTTGTTGCTGAAGAAGACCATGCCATCAGAGAAATAATGACATGACTTGCATTTGACTTTGTTTTGAGTGAAGGAGGGCTATGCAGGTCACCAGCCTCACTTCTCCTCCAGAGCCATCTGAATCCAGTGACCAGATATTCATCAGGATGACTAGAGATGTCCCAGGATGAGGCAACTGAGGTTAAGTGACTTGTCCAAGCTCACATAGCTAGTGAGTGTCAAGTGTCTGAGGAGAGATTTGAACTCAGGTCCTCCTGACTCCTGCACTGGTGCTCTATCCATTGCACCACCTAGCTGCCCCTAACTTTATTATATATTTAAAAGGAATAGCAATTGTACATAAAGATTTACAGTTTTATGTGCAATCATCTTTTTTATTATACTATGTTATGAAAATGCTTGTTTAATTCCATAAATTAATAAAAAAAAAGTTGGATGCAAAAAAATCAAAGCAAATATATTTCTAATTCCTGCTCACTCTAGGAATAAGGTGGTTTTTTAAAGAGCTTTGTGGGGCTGGGGAGAAAGTTGGGGAGACAAGGTGGATAACCATGGATTGGGGAAGTCTTGGGAAGAAGATGAAACTGTTGAATTACACTTCAAAAGATAGGTAGTAAAAATTATCATTTAAAGTTTGAAAAATACTTCATATATTAGGGTCTCAAACAAGCCTGTACGTTAGGTACCTTAGGAATTTATTATCTGTATTATGCAGATGAAGAAGCCAGAACTCTGAGATTTTAAGGGGTCTATCCAAAGTCACACAGCTTAAGAACCTCAAGACTCAAACCTAGACTGTCCAATCGTCATGTCCAGCCCTCTATAGATAATTAGAGTTCATCTAGTCCAACCCTCTGCTGTGGGATGGCACAGTACCTGAGCCTTGCCCAAATGATGCCCATGGAGCTGGTAAAACCTTCTTTTGTGCCCACATCAAATTTCTTAGCCTTCCCACAGGCAGAAAGAATTCCTCTTGACATATCCACATCCTTCTTGTTAAATGAAGTCACAGGTTTCTCCCCTATAGAAAGTGGAACTTATGAACAAGTTACTATCCCCTAAAACTCACATGTCATCTTGAACCTGGTTTATTGGTGATCTCATTGATCCAAAACAACTCTCATGATGTAGAGGAAGGAAGAAAGCCTGTTGGTGTCCAGAGGACATCTCTCACAGTCCAGGTACTCCTCTTCAACTTTAATCATAGGAGAGACCCTCACTCACAGCCTCCTTATTTTTACTTTACACATAATTCAGACAAGCTTCGTGATAGTGTTCTCCAACTTTCAACAGATTTGAGCCAGCTAATTGGACAGGTACACACTGACAATAGAAAGAGCAGCCAACAACCTAACCATGACGGAGGAAATTATGATAACTACACAAACAGACATAGACACTAAAAAAAAGTCATTTGTTGTCAAAGCAAATAACCTTTCTAAACATGGTCATCCCTGGAAGCAATACTGTACTAAAGGAAAGAAGGAATTGAACATTTTTCAAACCACCTACTCTATGCCAGGCACTATGTTAAATTCTTTACAAATATTATTGCATTTGATTCTTACAAGAAGACCGCAAGGAAGATGCTACTATCTTCATTTTAAAGGTGAAGAAATTAAGGCAGATAGAGGTTAGTTAGAATGATACAGCTAGTGTCTGAGATTGGATTTGAACTCAGGTCTTCCTGATTCCAATACCAATGCTCTCTCTATATCAGTCATCTAGTTTCCTCTAGACACAATACAGTAATTGATGCTCATAATGATGGCTCTGAGTCATCAAGAAAATATATTTAATTTATCCTATTTAATAAGTCAGGGAAATATGAACCATATTTTGGAAAAGTTTCTATCCTAAATGGTTAATATAGTAAGCACTCAGCTATCCAAAATACTCAGCTACCTAAGATTCCTCATTGCTTGAGCATCTCCAGGGAAGCTAGGGTCTTCCTATGGTCTACAAAAGTGTACCCCCAGAATAACAACTATAGACTGGTCCATCAACAGGTAGTTTTTGAAATATCTGTTTTATCTAGTAGTGTGAGAATACCTAGAATACAAAGAAACCCTGACAACAGGGAGTTCTTTCACAATCTAAGAAACAAGACAAACAACCCAATGAGAGACAAGATGGTGTCTCAGAAAGAGCATCAATCTTGACATTCATAACATCATGGATTCAGAGCTAGGAGGCTAGAAGCCACCTTGTCAACCCCTTTATTTTTCAGGAAAAAAGCTTGAAGTTTGGAGGAATCAATGATGTAGCTCGGGCTAGACAGGTAGTAAGCTTTAGAGGCAAAACTTGAACCCAATCCTCAGGCTTCAGAGTCATTGTTCTTTACACAGATGAGGAAGCGAAGGACAAGAGAAGTTAATTGACTTGCCCAGGATCACTCAGGTAGTAAGTATCCGAATCCGAATTAGAAGCCAGGTCTTCCTTACTTTCCCAGTGCCCACCATTCCTCTCTGAGTACAGACCCAGATTTTGAAAGTCCTATTACTTACTCTTTGTGCACAAATAATATTACCTCTCTGAGGCTTCATTTTCTCTTCTAAAGTTGGGGATAATTATAGTACCTACCCCACATGACTCTGTTGAGGAGTATGCTTCATCAACTTTACTGTGTTTTGGGGGGGGGGTTGGTCTGTGATTTCACTGGTAAAGGGAATTCTCTGCTACTGAGTAAACTCCTTCTATCAAGGCCAATTGAATGTTTTGCTCAGAGGACTAAGGAGATAAATGACTTACCCAGAAATCAAAGGTGGATCCTGAGGCCAGGTCAGTAACTCAACTAGCCAACAAACATTTATTAAGCATCTACAATGTGCCAGGCACTTAGGACACAAAAAAATAACAAAAACTGTCGCTTCCTCCAATGAATTCAGAGTCTAATGGAGGAGCTCGTCATCTAATGAAGATAATTGATAATTTGTTATAATGTATATTATTTGATTTATTACATGTCCATATATATAATATAATAAAAAGTTTAACATATAAAGTCTGGCTGGGGCCTTAGAAAGCAAATTATATTCTCTTCTTACAGATGGGACAACTGAAGTCCAAAGCTAGGGAAGTGACTCACCCAAGGTCATACAGCGGGTTAATGGCAGAACTGGGACTAGATTCACAGGTTCACAGAATTTTAAAGTTGAAAGGGATTTCAATGGTAATCTGTCCAACCCATGCCTGAAAAAAAATAAAAAATATCCCCTTGACAATATCCCCAGCAAGTTGTCATCCAGCCTTAGCTTGAAGACCTCCAGGAGACCTGCCTTCCAGACCAGGGCTTCCTTCCAGACACCAGACCAGGAGTTGGGAGCAGAAGCAATGCCATGATTGGGCTCACTCCAGTGCCATGAGCCTGCTAACCCTTGGCATAGCAGCAGATTGTATTCCAGAGACAGAAGTGCTGAGGCATCTTTTTAACAGAGGTGCTTTCTGGGCAAAAACTGACTCCGAACTGTCTGCCTGAGTTTAAAAAAAAATACCTGTGCCACTGTAATAAAAATGGCCCAGGGTTCCAGAAGAACCAGGGATGGGGCAAGAACTTGGGGCATCCTCAGGACCTACCTAGCAGGTCAGAAGGTCTGAGGGTCTCTCTCTCTCTCTCTCTCTCTCTCTCTCTCTCTCTCTCTCTCTCTCTCTCTCTCTCTCTCTCCCTCCCTCTCTCTCCTCAGTACACTGAAGGCAGAACAAACCTTAGAGATCTCCTGGGGGCCAGAGACCAGGGTACAAATTCAGTGACCATGATATTATTAAGACCACATGTTTTATTATTATTAATATATGATTATATATCTACTAACTAACTATATATATATACACACTTACATATTTTCAATCATATCTAACTCTTCGTGATCCCATTTGAGGTTTTCTTGGCAATGATACTGGAGTGGTTTGCCATTTCCTTCTCCAGCTCATTTTACAAATGAGAAAACTGAGGCAAACAGAGTTAAGTGGTTTTTCCAAAGTCACACAACTAGGAAGTATTTGAGGCCAAATTTGAACTCATGATGATGAGTTTTCCTAACTAGAGCAGTACTTTATTTAAGTGTGCCACTTGACTGCCCATATAATTAATATAAGTAAAATTATTATTATTAAAAACATATATACTCATAGATAATAATAAGTATTTACATTTTTTAGCACCTTAAATATTTAATTACGTTTGTTTAGACTTTTTTTTTAAACAGGAGTTGTGATTTCATTGATAAAGGGAGCACTCATCAAGGAAATTTCCTCTTCAGTCAACAAGCATTTTTTAAATAGTTGCTATATACCAGGCACTAAGCAAAGCTCTGGGGATACAAAGAAAGACAAAAACAAAGTCTCTGTCCTCAGAGAACATACCTCCAATAGGGAAGTTCTATATAAAAAAAAATAGATAAATACAACATACATAGAGAATAGATCTACCAATACAACTTGACCCTGATTTTGCAACTTAGTATCTAAGAGAATTGCTTAGGAGACTAGAGGACAAAGGACTTGGCCAAGGTTACACAGTCGCTATATGTTAAGAGGCAGGATTTGAACTTGGGTCATCCTGACTTAATTAGGTTATGTATGGGGAAAATGCTTGAGTCTTGCCATGGCGAGTTCCCATCTTAGGACAACAACAGAGGTGGGTCTGGCAGAGTTCTCAGATGATCTCTGGTCTTATCGTACTGGCAGTGGGATATGATCCAGTTACATAAAATGTCAGCTAGACAGGGTCCTTGGAAGTCCTACAGAAACTGAACCTAGAGAGGACAAGAAATGAGCTCCAAGGTTACCCAACTAGTGAGAGTCAAAGGCTGCATTCATATCCAGATATTCTGACTTTCAGCTTCAAGCACTAGAAGCCTGCCTCTCCAGGAGAGATCCATTAGGGCCAGCACCACCACTTTGATTAACTGCTGCGAGGGCACCAGAATGCATGGGTCAGAATGAGCATGACTTGGGATCTCGTGCAACAGTAGACACAGATAGAGGTGAGCAGGCAGCCTCGGCACAGAACTGCCACTCTTGGGCCAAAGTTAGGTATGGCTATTGATTTAGGGTGGGAGTCAGGGTGCATGGATAAGTTGGAAATCCTCAGCAGGCAGCAGCAGAATGAAGGAACAGTTATTGCCTACTGTCCCCAGAGGGGAAAGAACTCCTTATCCCCTGAATTCCTTAAAGGGTGCTGATGCCTCCAAACCACTCTGTTGTCAACCTAATGGACAAGTCAAGTGTTGGCAGGAGATTTTATTGTTTCATAGGATTCAGGTCTGGGATGGACCTTAGATATTTAATCTAGCTCTCATTTTAACAGAAAGATACACTGAGTCTTAGGGAAAGAGACTGCCATGAGTTAATTGTACAGATAGCAAGTAACAGAACAGGGAGGAGAATCCAGATTACAGAATCTTAGGGTTAGAGACAAAAAGGGCCTTGGAGATCACCTAGTCTGACCCCTTCATTTTATTTTATTTTTAAATGGAATTATTTTTTTCAATCTTGCTATTAGAGCCATAAAAATGTAACCTACAGTAAAACCCAAGGGTTTGTTTATTTGAAGGGCTTGAATCTAGGGCTTGTCTTGACATCTTTTTAGACTTGATTGCATGGGGCTGCCGTCTGTGGTCACTGTAGTCACATAGCTCCCATTTCTTTGGGCTGCTTTGGTCATCCCATTCAGATTTCAGCTGCTGAAAATCTGAGGAGTAGATGAGGAGTTGTAAACAGTGACTCATGGACATTCCAATGGGCAAGAGAGAACAGGTACTCTGAAGCCCACAGACATCAGTCAACAGCCTCACGGGGAGGAAGTAGAGGTTAGTGTGGACCCAGCATCAAGAGATCTCGGTCCCAGCCTCTTGTTACTTGTTAGTCACATTCAGCAGCCTGGTCCTCACATGAGAGGCGAACAGCATGGTCCATCCCTAGGCTTGTATCTCTGAGTTTTCCAACTTGCCAGGATCTGCCAACAACTGTGCTCGACTGGCTGGCCTTTGAGAATACAGGGTTTTCTCCATGCCAGAAGAAAAGTATTAGAAGAAGTCTTTGGTGTTATTATGACACAGATAGGGGAGGAAATAAACATGATATGATTCATCTTAATGGACTCATGTGGCCTATGAAGGAATTTTCAAAAAGGATCCCATCATACAGGCTGGTCCCAATTCAACTCTTGGGACCATGATGTAGATCAGTGGTTCTCAAAGTCTGGTCCAGAGGACTGCTGGGGCTCTCTCAGGGACCCATACAAGGAGCTCATGAGATCAAAACAGCTTTCATAATATATTAAGATATTTTCATTTTTAATACAGCAAATATTGCTAGAACTCACATAGGTGAAAGCTCTTTGGAGTCCTCAATAATTTTAAGAGTATAAAGGGTTCCTGACACCCAAAAAAAGCAGGAACCACCATAGTAGACATAGAAGAGCCAAGATACTTTTGGTCATTGCAAATCACCAGCTCTAAGACAGTAGATTTGTCCCATGCTTCCTGCCAAGTGGACAGGACTTACAGCTGGACTTTCAATGATCATAAAAAAATAGATGCCAGATTAGAACAAGCAAAAAGTGAGGGCCACTGAGTCTATATGAGAGGCTCCTCCAACTGACCATGGTCAATGAAGTCCAATCCAATCCAAAAAGAATTTATTAAACACCTGTTGTGTACAAGGTAATGGTTCAATGGTTCTTAGATCTTAACTGGTCTTTACTGGCCATGTCCAGGGAGGGATTCAGAGCAGAATCTATTTCAGGCTATCTTTTCTGAAAGTACAGAAGTCTATAAAAATCTTTATGATTTTGAGCTAGGGGTACCCTTAGAAATCAGGGCCTTTGAACTAAATGGCCTCTAAGGTCCCTTTGGCTTCAAATCTATGATCTTCTACAAGTTCCCTAACTTAGAGGCAGCTATATGGTCTAGCGGGTAGAACACTAGGTCCAGAATCAGGAAGAGCTCAATTTGAATCTGGCCTCAGAACACTTAACAGCTGTGTGACCCTGGTCTCTTAACCTGTTTCTTTCAGTTTCCTCATCTATGAAATGAGGATGTTAATAATACTTAACTCTCAGTCTTGTTGTAAAGACCAAACGATATTTGTGAAGCACTTAGTATAGTGCCTGACACATAGTAGGTACTAAATAAATGTTAAACAATAACATTACTATTAGGTTAAATTCTTTCCTGAAAGACCTGTCATTTTCTATTTGCCTTTTGACAGAAGTGGCCGTGGGAAGGATATATAGTAGGATACTGAATCTGTGAATTACAAAACCCTTTAACTTATAAAATAATGACAACAAAAAATAACAGCTAGAATTTATGTAGTTATTTAAGCTTTGTAAAGTGTTTTACAAATATTATTTCGTATTATTTCACAATCTTGGGAATTAGGTGCTATTATTATCTCTATTTTATAGATAAGAAAATTGAGTTAGGACAGAGGTTTAAGTGACTTATTCAAGGTCACACAGCTAGTAAATGTCTGAGACAGGATTTGAACCAGGTCTTCTTGACTCCAGATCCAGTACTCAGGGTTTGATGGCTGACATGGTACTTTTTTCTCACAACATCCCTGTGAAATAAAAAATACATCAATTATGATATCCAGTTTACAGAGAAGGAAACTGAGGCTCCAAGGGGAAGAAATGATTTGCCTAGGCTCATGCAGTTAGTGAGCTGAAGCCAAGTTTTTTGACTCCTACTCTAATTTGCTCTGTACTGTACCCTACTGCCTCTCCAAGGGGCTTATGAATCCTCCATTCTTATCCTATGCTGGCATGTGGGTAAATTGTTATATAATCCTACTTTGTGGTCTGTTTCAGTGGATTCTGATTGCATTAAATGGGACTACCTGGAGCTAAGAGAAAGTCATCATCGATCAGGATCGTTTATGAATAAAGACTCTAAACATCCAGCTTTAGAAATATAGATGATATTTAGAAATAGATCCGAAAAGACTTATGTAATGGGTTTTAATCAAATCTTGAAGAGGAATTGGCCAATAAATCACCTCTTGGGAAGAAATTGACCAATAAATCACATCTCGAAATAAATGTGACAGATAAATCGTGTCCCAAAGAGAAAACAACCACTCGATCAAATCCAGGATAGTTTGTAAAAATGACCGGTCTCTGTTTCCCATGGCTTTCTTTTTTTTGCAGAACCAATCTGGTAAGCAAAGGTTTAGAAAAAAAGTAAGACTGTGTGAATGGGAATGGTGGAATATAGGTTGGTATACACAAATATAAGAAGAAACTTGCTAGTTAGACAACAAGTCAACTGAGTAAGCACTTTCTCTGTGCCAGGCACTGGGCAAAATGTTGGGAATTTAAAGAGATCAAAGCCACCATCCCTGTCCTCACCTTCTGAAAGGGACACACAGCATGCAGAAAGTTATAAATACAAGACGTATACAGTGTAAGTAGAAGATAAGTTGTAGATGAAAGGCATTAGGAATAAGTCAGTGAATAAACATTTATTAAGCACCTACTGTGTGCCAGGTATTCTGCTAAACTCTGAGGATACAAAAAAAGGTAAAAGATAATCCCTGCCCTCAAGGAACTTACAATATGCAAACAACTATGTACCAACAAACTATACAGGAGGAGACTGAGACCCAGAACATAACATTTAGTTACCTGCTGAAGGTCATACGTATAAGTCATTTAGATTTCTGAGGACACATTGTATAATTAAAAAGATTCAAACCTAGGGCATCTTTACCACATAGGTGGGGTTTCAGAGTGACTTAATTTTTTTTTTCTAAGAGGGGTCTATATTTGTGAATTTATCAGTATAGAGAATTCCTGATTAAAGAAATCCCTTTACCAATATGGATGGTTAACTATATGAAACTTTTAAAGGGCTTCCTAAGGCACTGTTGGGTTAAGTTACTTCCCCATGGGTGTGTTTGTCAGAAGCAGGATTGAACCCAGGTCTTCCTCACTCCAAAGATGGCCCTTGCTCCTTTATGCCAAGCCACTTCTCTCCAGAGTCCTATCTCATACAAATTTCTGCTGTGTAATACACATTGCTTGTATTTCAAAAATTCTTTAAACTATTCAAAATTTTCTCCTCCTGAACAAACCTATATGGTACCTACAAATGCTTGTTTATCTAAGAATCACTACTTCCATTTTAGAGGTGAGAAAATGGAAATTCTGAATAGATGAATGATTCGCCTAAGTCCTTTAATAGTAAATGGCAGAGTCTGGACCTGAAACTAGGTCCCCTGACTACAAATAGATTGTTCTTTACACAAATGGTAGAATCTTCCCTTTGTTACGACTGTCATGACACTGAGTACTCTTTGCCACGTTGTTGACGCCTTCTAATCTATATCCTAGATATTTGTGTGCATGTTTCATCTACTAGTATTAGACTGAGCACAGGGATCATGTCTTCCTCATGACCTTTGCCCCTCCAAGAGTGCTTAAGTGGGGTTCAGTCCATATTTGTTGAATAGATGAATACTGAATGATCCTAGTCTTCATAATAGCAGCAATGCCTACATTTTCAGAAGTTTTGTCATTCCATCAGATGATTGCTATCTCTTGTCTACCACCAATACCAGACATAATATAGATCCTCTTTCTCTTCTCCATCAAGGTGGGGGACTATGGGTACAAAATACCACATACCCTGTTAAACATGATTACTTGTAGCCAGTTATCTCTTATCTACCACCAATACCAGACATAATATAGATCCTCTTTCTCTTCTCCATCAAGGAGGGGGACTATGGGGACAAAATATCACATATTCTATTAAACATGATCACCCATACCTGGTTTTCTTTGTTATAAGTATAGGGTCACCTTTTTGTGTATTTTTGTGTGTTGGGCAGAAGTGATATGCTTCCAAAAATGACTTTGATATAAAGCAAAAGACATTAGTAAAACTTTTTTAAAAAGCGATAAAGATTAATTCAGGAAATTTGGATTGACAGCTCCTGTTTGAAGCATATTTTCAAGATCAAGACTATAAAATTCCACCATAGAAAAAAACTCATCCTTTGCCTCACTGACTTTGATATACATCTACATCCCAGAGCCATGAAATGTGAAACATAAGAACTGAAAGTGTGCTATAATCATGTGGGCATGGAGAGGTAGTCAGGATGGTTGGTCTGCCTGGTCACCCTGGCCTGGTGAAATCCAATCAGCCGACCAGGCATGTCTAGTGCCATTCAGCTAGGCCTCGTTAACTCCGTAAGGATGTGATTAGTATTCCCGCAGTGCCTTACGTGGAATCTCAGTTGTGATTATACCCACCTTGTGGAGACCTAAAGAAAGAGTAAGGATTGCTATGTCAGCTTTTATAAAGGAACTGGTGGGCTTCCCTTACTATTCCTCTCAACTCAGGAAGCAGCATGTGATAGCGGGAAGGGGACTGGAGTCAGAGTCAGATGACTGAGAATCAAGTCTTGGCTCTAACCCTGACCAGCTTTGGGACTACAGGCATCCCTTCTGCATCTGACTTTCAGCTTCCTTTGGCAATAAAATAGGGATAACACTGGTCACCACGTGCCTCATAAAGTCGTCTGGTGCTTAAAAAGTCCTTAAAAGTGCAACAAAAATATGAACTGTTTAATTATATCCTTATCTCTTTGGAAAATCATAGGCAGTGATGGGTTAGAAAGACAAATAAACCAAAAAGACTAGCTTTAAGTTTCCCCAAGGTTGGAGATAAGTATTGATTGGACAGACAGAGGATAGAAAGATGGACTTGGTTCAAGGAGACCTGAGTTCAAATGCAACTTCAGACACTACTAGCTATGTGAACAAGTCACTTAACCTCCACCTGCCTCATTTTTCTCATCTGTGAAATGACAATTGTACCTATTTCCAAGTATTTTTGTACAGACCAAATGAGATATTTAGAAAGTACTTTGCAAGTGCTGGCAGCTAGGTGATACAGTGGATAGAGTGCAGGACCTGGGGTCAGGAAGACCTGAGTTCAAACCAGAGTCAGACACTTACTAGCTGTGTGACCCTGGGCAAGTCACTAAACCTTGTTTGCGTCCGTTGTCTCATTTGTAAAATGAACTGGAGAAAGAAATGGCAAACCACTCTAGTATCTTTGCCAAGAAAACCCCAGATGGGGTCATGAAGGGTCGGGCATGACTGAAATGACTGAATAACATCAGCCACAAAATTGCAAACCTTAACTGATATCTGTTCTTTCTTATCATTGTTCCAGTAGTGTTGGTCTAGTCGGAACTGTGTGTGATTCCAAACATTGGGACTTCAGTGGTAACTAGGATTCCATTATTTGTGTGAGTTCATGTGTCTCACTCAGAATCAGAGCCTTACACACTGGCATAAGTAAGATATTCCCTGTCTCTATGTTTCTGGAAGATGGGGAACCCCTAAGGTTTGGGGGTGAAAGCCTGTGTCTGTGTGTAGCTGACAAAAGGAGCCTTGCTTCTGCTCAGATTGTGATCACTGGCCTCCAGCTCTTGTGTGAGAGGGATGATAGCGGCCCTTCATCCCCCCATGTTTTACTGGTTAAGTTTCAATGATGTCTGTAGTTTTAGTGAGTTGAGTAAGACTCCCTCTAGCATTAAGAAGAAACACCCCAATATTATTAGATATTATACTTGATATTATACTTGCATGCAAATTAAAAGAAGATTGAACCAGGGCAGGTAGGTATAATTGAAATGGGAAATTTACTAGAGATTAGCACTGGGGGCAGCCTTCTCTACTACAATTCAGGTGGCATGCCAAGTACCTTCCTGGAGTCCTAGGGGCAGTCTGGTTCATTCCATTAGTCATTTATTATCACTGACATTATTATTTTCTCTTAGGAAAACCTTATTCACAGTGAAATCATTCTGGTTTTGAACAAATCACTCAAGAAGCCTTTATTAAGCACCTACTATATGATTTCTGGGGCAGCGAGGTGACACGGTGGATAGAGTGCTACACCTGGAGTCAAAAAGATTCCTCTTCCTGAGTACAAATATAGCCTCAGACACTTCCTAACTGTGTGATCCTGGGCAAGTCACTTAACCCTGTTTGCCTCAGTTTCCTCATCTGCAAAATGAACTGGAGAAGGAAATAACAAACCACTCTAGTATCTTTGCCAACAAAACCCCAAATGGGGGTCACAGAGACTCAGACACAACTGAAAAGACAACAGCTATATGACAGTCCTACAGTTTAGCACTAGACGTACCAAGTTGGGTTCTACTAAGGAATCCCAGAGCCCACTCAGGAACACCAGGAAATAGAAAAGGTACTCTTCCTATTTTATCCCCAACCTCTGCTCAGATGTCCTAGAACTCATTCAGGCTTCTTGACAGCCTACAAGGCTTGGATAAAATGGGAGTCACCAACCCTTCTCCTTCTAGTGAGACAGAAGATCATCAGACCTTGCTACCAGGCCTGCTCAGGCCTCCTAAGGTCCTCCAGGGTTTACCAGGTGTCCTGATTCTACCCTCAGCCCTGTCATCTGACCTGCGAATTTAACCTAATGACTTCTGGGACTTTCCATCTGACCCTTTGTTGCAACTTTAGGAGTTCTGAGCTTTCTTCCCACCTGACATCTAAGCTTTCTGTTATGTTTTGCCCCCTCAATTAGAGTGTGGACTCTGAGAACAGGGACTGTTTGAATTTTTCTGTTTCTATCCCAACTGTTTTGCATGGTGCTTGGAAATTGCAAGCACTTAACAAATGCTTTTTCATTCGTTCATTCACTCATTCATTCATAAAGGGAATACTGTATCTATACAAATACATGTCACACAAGAGTATGAGATGGGAGCAAAGGGCAAAACAATCTGGAAGTACTTAAAGAATACAAAAATTACTTTCAGATAAGGGGAAAAAGGGAAAGCTCAAGGCAGGTAGCCCCTGAACTGAACCTCAAAGGAAGCCTAGATTTCAGAGGGTGAAGGTCAAGTGGGAATTTACTAGAGATATACTGGTCAGATAGTCAAGTTTCTGCAGCCCTTTTATAGCTTCTGTGGTTGGGCCATTTGGTGAAGACCTTACAAAATCTGGCAGATCTTTATGGACTTGATATCTTTTCTACTGAAGGATTCCACTTACTAATTAATTTTTTTAAAAAGCTGCATAATATAAACTGTAGGGAAACAAATCAGGTTGACAACCCTTCCACTGGAATTTGGCAAAGTTGTCATTTTAGATTAACCACAGGGGGAGTGTTGATAATTACCACAGGATTGAGGTGTATGCTGGCCTGAAGGGGAAAGTAAGCTCTCCTAACCCAGAAAGCCTGAACAATCAGGCCTACAGCATCTGAAAAGCCAAGCTTGCAAGTTAAACCTGTCCCTGAGCCACTCTGCTGAGGTCATCAAAATTGGCTCCTGTGCTCACAAAATGGGGAGGAGTTGGAGGAGAGGCTCAACTGTTCTCTTTATTCCCAGCATCCTCCACATCTCCCAGTTGTCAGAGAGCTTTGGAGAGGCCCCAGGTGGGAGGTCTCAAAGAGATGGGGAGACTCGGCCAACAGCCACCTATTTCATTCCCTGTGGCCGCTGACTGGTGTGCTTGGGACCCAACAGCCTGGAAGTTGGCCCTGGCTCAGCTAATCCAACCAATACTGACTCATCACATGGCTGGAGCCAAAAATAATACTGCTGGGCTGTGGAAGCTGTGCGGACACACGGCCGAGCTACTGACGGGATCCTCGGGCCTGGGGCCTGGCTTGTGTTTGTCGGCTATTGTTTCACACAATCTCAGTTCTCATCCTGAATTTCTGTTGACTCCTTGCATTGGAGGAGGAGCTCTTGCACGGATCGACTCCTGCTCTAATTTTCTTGTTACTGCTTCTACATGAGTGGCTCCCCGATCTCGTGGATATGGGCTCTCCCCTCCACCATGGTGACCACAGCCAATTCTTTTCTTTCCTACTTGTACCATCCTTGTCTCTCCTCCATAGGGCTAAACTCTTAGAAATATTCCTAAGAAATTTTTTTATAAAACATGGTGGGCCACAGAATCTGGAAGTGGAAGGGAACTCAGAGTTCATGTGATACAAACCACTCATTTTAAAGATGAGGAAACTGAGGTCCAGAGAAGCTGGGTCAACATGGTATAGTGTGAGAAGTGATAGATTTGGAACCCAGAGATCTGAATTTGAGTCCCAGATCTGCTACTTAGTAGATGAGTATTCTTGGGAAAGTAATTTGCTTTCTCTCATCCTGTTTCCTCATCTATAAAATAGGCTGTTAGAAATATTAAATGAGATAATTTGTGCAAAATGCTTTGTACATCTTAAAATACTGTACTAATACAACTTATTAACATCAAGGATTATTATCTATCAAGAAGTGGACCAGGATTTGAACCCGATTTTTCTGACTTCCAATTCTAGTGCCCTTACCATAACCTGTACCCCCTGCCCTTATGAAGTTTACGCAGTCCTCCTGTAAGACTGCTAGACTAAGGGGAGCATAAGCCTTTATTATTATTGCAAATTATTGCAAATTCCGTCATGATTTTAATTAGAAGTCCAATCACAGTTCTGGCAAGACAGGAGGCAATCTGGTACCCTCCCACTTGCAAAACTTGGAATCTATACTTCATACCCTTTTCCAGGTGATTGCACTTTTAGTGAGCATCATTATTATTTTCCAAACCACCCAAAAGTCTTTGCTGGATTGAAGATTTAGAGCTACAAGGATCCTTATAGGTCACCCAGTCTAACTCCTCTAGTCCGTATTGTTCAGTCATTCAGTTGTGTCCAACTTTTCATGTGCCCATGCACCATGGCAATGCTGTCCAGGGAATTTTCTTGACAAACATACTAGACTGATTGCCATTTCCCTTCAGATGAATTAAGGCAAAGAGAAATTAAGTGACTTTCTACTAAGTTTCTGAGGCTGGATTTGAACTCATGCCTTCCTGACTTCAGACTCAACACTATCCACTGAGCCATATAGCTGCCCTTTAGTTGTTAGAGAAACTAATTGAATCCTAGAGAGGGGAAATAACTTTTCTAAGATCACACAATAACCCAGAATTAGTGGCTATTCCTCCCCTATCCTAAGTCAAGCTAGAGAGAAATAATGCTTTTCCTGTCCTTCTTGGATGGATCCCAACATCTCCACCAGTTGCATAAGAAGAGAGTGCCACGGTCTTCTCCCCTTATCAAATCACATTCAGAATCCTGTATTCAGTCATAAGAACCATGTCTGATGAAGAACATAAGCTGGAGGTTATCCAGAAAAAGATGACCAGGATGATGAGGGTACTAGAGGTCATTTCATATGAGAATTGGTTCAAGGGATAAGTATGTTCAGTCTTGTGAATATAATAAGAATAATTATCATTTGTATAAAAATTTACACATATTATCTCATTTTATCCTTTTTAGCAACTCTGCAACTTAGATACTTTTATGATCCCTATTTTACAGATGAGGAAACTGAGATTGCGAGAGGTTAAGGGTCACACAACAAATAAATGTCTAATGTCAGACTTGAACTCAGACTTTCCTGATTCCAGATCCAGCACTACTTACTGCATCAAACTAGCTAAAATGGGTCATGATTGCCATCTTCAAGTATTTGAAAGGTTATTATTTAGGGATAGAAAGAGATTTATTCTGCTGAGATGAAGAAAGTAGAATTAGTAACCATGGTGTTAAGGGATAGATAGGAGGGAGTTGTAGAGAGATGGATTTGTGTCTAGTATCAGGAAAAGCTTCATCATAATAGAGTCATCCAAAAGTGAACTGAGCTGTATTAGGAGATAACAGGTTCTCCATCATTAAAGACTTTCAAGGGGAGGTCAGATGACCACTCCTTGGGGTACAGTTGGTGGGGTTGCAGTAAATGACTTCCACATTCCCAATAAACTTCTAAATTCTAAGATCCTATGGCTCTCTGAACACTAGAGTTGGAATTAAGGCTCATGAGTATCTCAAGGTCACAACTTTCACAGTATCCAAAGAGGTCTCAGGAACCACTTTTCATAGCATTTCTTGCAGTAAAGGTCATTCTGCTCTAGGTCAAGGTGAGATCTCAGGGCTTATTTCCAAAGTTGAAAAAACCCAGGGAGAATTCTCTTTGCTATGGCTGCCATTCTCCAGTTGAATGATAGCTATATCCCAATTCATGCTGGATGCTAAACCCCTTAGGACTTTTGGGTACTGTAGTGGGGTTGCAGACCTCTGTTGTCTCTGTAGCTACACCCTTCCCCTGCCACTTCTCCAAATTCCTAGCTTTGTTCCCACCACAGCTCAGATACCACTTCCTACAAAATAATCTTTCTGTATCCCTACAATTGTAACTACTCACTTCCTCTCAACCTTGAACTTGTGTGGGATGTTTTGTGTTACTTATCTAGATACATTTTGTATACTTCCCCCCATTCCCTGAAAAAAATGAAAACTTCTTGAGAGTTTTTTTCTTTGTATCTCTAGCACCTAGCACAGTGTCTTGTAAGTAGTAAATACTTAGGAAATGGGAAATGCATGAATGAATGGATGTCCCCTTTGTGGACAAGCATATGGAATATGGGAATGAATAGAAAGTCCAAACAATACAACTGAGCCAAGGTGCCCAAGCAGTGCTATTCAACGAGAAGGATCCCAGATATGAAATCTGAGGACTAGATTCTACCTCTGACACTAACTTGCTCTGCAATTTTGAATGATTTTTTTCCTTCTGTAGTTTTGTTTCCTTCTCTGTAAAAAAACAAAAGAATTAGATTAAATGGTCTCTAGTCAAGGCAACAGAAAAGTCCCTGGCATTCCCTATGTGCTGGGCACAGTGCTCAGCACTGGCAATGCAGAGAATGGTCAATATAGTCTCTCCCCTGGAGGAACTCATATACCAATGGGGAAGACAACATGTAGAGATAGATTAAGTCAGAGGTTATCTCAGAGGGCATAATAGTAATATTCATAGCTAGCATTTATGTAGTGCTTTAAATCTGCAAAGCACTTGCTATTATTATTTCATTTTATCCTCAGAATAACTCTGGGAGTTAGATGCTATTATGATCCCCATTATACAGATGGGGAAACTAAGGTAGGCAGAAGTTTAGTGGCCTGCCCAGGGGAGAAGCAACAACATAGCCATCCACTTGGATGTTCTGATTTTTTTGCACCAGAATAAAATAATGTGCTGTGAAATTTCTATCTGGTCACTGAGTGTTCTTGGAAGAAAGGCAATATGGGCACTTGGATCCATTCCACACAGGGAACTGGACTCCAACTTCACCTTTCCAGAAGAAGGTGTGGACGATACCTAGAAAGTCTCGGTAGCAGGTTGAAGTGGAAAGATGTGGGTTGAGGTCCCAGCTTTACTTCTTCCAAACTCTGTGACCTTGGCTGGGTCTCTTAACCTCCTTCATGAAATATAGGATCTAAAGCTGAAAGGGCCTTTCATAGTCAACTGGTCCAATAATCTCCTTTTTCAGATAAGGTAACTGAGACCTAGAGTGGCAAAATAACTTGAATCATAAATGTAGAAATAGAAGGGAAATTAAAAGTCATTTTACAGATGAGGAAAGTAGGGTCCGTAGAGGTTGTTGTGTTTGTCCTTTGTTCTTGAAGATGACCATGACATCAAGATGATGACATGACCTGTAGTTGAGTGAGGGAGGGCTGTGCAAGGTCACCAACCTCACCTTCTTCTCCTGAGCCATCGGGGTCCAGTGGTCTGATATTCGTCAGGATGACTGGAGATGGCCCAGGATACAATATGAGATCTTGACCCTTTCAGGTTAAGGTCTTATAGCATTCTCACTTTGAGTGAGATACACCAATTCATTGAAGAGGTTTCTTTAAGTAGTTGCTCAAGGGATGGCCTCTTTAATAAAAAAAAAAGATCAAATTGGGAGGAGGATGACTTGTCCAAGTTCCCACAGCTAATAAATAGCAAAATCTGGTTATTAATCCGGTTCTTCTTACTCCAAATCCAGTGTTCTTTTCTCCATAATTATTGTCAGTCTTAGCTTCAGTTTCCTCATCTGTGAAGCAATGATAACATTTAACACAACAGCAATAGCCCATAGGGTTGTTGTGAGTCAGATGAGATATTTTATGGAAAACCCACTGTTTGGGGTTCCAGCTTTGTGATGTCATTGGCTTGGGGAATTCCCAATATAGAAACTCCCTCCACAGTCCCAAAGCATCGCCCATCTAGGCTAGGGAGGCTGCCCCAAGGAGGGCAGGGCCAGCAGCCTGGGGCAGCCCCAGACATGGTCAGACCTGAGCTTTAGGAAGAGGAAGAAACTGAGTCCTAGAAAAGTGAAACAGTTTGCTAAGGATCACAGAGAGACTAAGGGGAAGTGTTGGGATTTGAACTCAGGTCCTTTTAGTGCAAAATTCAGGATTCTTCCCACTGTGCCATACTGTATCTCAATAAGGAATCCTCATAATGAGGTCTTTTAAGTGAAGTCCAAATGGACATTTTTCAGATATATCACAGAAAATATTCCTGTTCAATTTCAGATTGGACAGGTTGCCCTCTGAGATATTTTCCAGACCCCAATCTATTATCCTGTGATCCAAAACAAACAAAAAATCCAAACAAACCAAGAGTAAGGCGGTACTCCTAGTGAGCTGTGTATGTATGCATAGTATTGGGCACAAGTCTTGTGACTGCATTGGCATAAGGAACTCTGCTGTGAGGAATCTCCATCCACCAATGCAAGTTGGCACCTTCTGGCAACTCATCATTTTACAGAATTGCCTAGAATTTCAGAAGTGAGGTGATTTGCCTACTGTTTGTCAGGGGTGGGTCTTTAGCCTTGGTTTTTATAACTCCAGGCCCAGCTCTCTTCTCACTGATATTAACTTCAACTAAATTCATTTCAACAAACTATATTCAAGATACGGGGCTAGAGGCTGAGTCTTCAAAGACAAAGTACCTTCCCTCAGAGGGCTTATCTTCCATTGAAATACATCTTCGTAAGTCTGCCAGTCAACCCAACTTCCTAAAAAGAAGACTATGGCTGGTCCTTTGTCCATGGTGAGGGAAAAGCTCCTGCCTAGAGGCTAGGGGATGGGGGCCTAATCTAGTGAGGAAAAGCTAGGACTGGGAGTTAGGAGCCCTGGGTCCTCTTTCCCTGACTGTGTGACCTTGGCCAAGATCTCTCTTCTTTGAGTCACAGTTCCTTCCTCTGTAAACTGAAGGGCTGCACCTTCATAAATTTCTAAGGATACCCTCCTCCAGTTTTGACATGCAGTGAATCTGATTCACTCTCATTCCATAAAGGACTTCTATAGAATTATATTGAAGTCATAGAATGAGTGAAGATAACTAGATAGCTCAGTGGATAGAGTATTGGGCCTGGAGTCAGGAAGGCCTGAGTTCAAATCTGACCTCGGACACTTGCTAATTGTATGACCCTGGGCAAGTCACTTAACCTCTATTCACCTTAATCCATTGGAGAGGGAAATGGCAAACCACTGCAGTATCTCTGGCAAAAAACCCCATGGACAGTATGGCATGGCCCACAGGGTCATAAAAAGTTTGACACAGCTAAACAGGTCAACAGTGATAGAATGAATAATAAATAACCTGCAGAGTAAGGATGGTTCCGAGTGACTCTTTGGAGGCCCAGAAAGATAGAGCACAGACAGCCAAGAGTGTGTATGTCTCTGGTCGAGGTAAGGAAGGCCTTGCTCTAAGGCTGCTTCCTACCCTCCTCTGTCCCTGAGGACATACCCACACCCACACACACCCACACACTTGCACTGGGGAACTTGGCAGTAGCTTCAACTCTGCCCAGTGAAGTTGGGCCATTTATTGTTTCAAGGGTAAGGGAGGAGGTAAATCCTATTTGTTAACTAATCTAGGAGACCACTGGATGAGAAAATTCGTTTCTCTCTGTTCTCCTGACCAGAGTGTTCCACTCCAGAGGTCAAGCAGAGGACAGAGTAGGTCTGAACAGAATCAGCAGGGCCAACCCAAGGGGATGGGACCTGATTGGAGGATGGCCATTCTTTCTTCCCCCATCAGATAATCTTGTTTCATTTATGGCATCGCTTGCATAGAATATTATGAGACATTTAGGTCAGACATGCAGGCAGATCAGAGGGGATACTTGGGCCTGAATTTAACTCATTCTGTATCTTTTTCTTCAGAATTAACAACATGAAATTCCAAATCTGCTCAAGGTAGGAAGGAATGACTCGAATACCTTTTTGTATTCTTGCCTTCATGTCTGTGAACTTTAACAAAAGGGATGGTTTTAATTAATAAACCTTTTTCCTCCTACTCCCATTATAGAAGTGAGCAAAAGGTTCTTAGATGGGTATGGAAACAAAATACAAGAGAGGCTGATTAAAGAACTGGTTAACTTTCTGATTTTAGCTTTTGAACTACAAAAGTCACATTTAAAGGCAAATTTTATTTCAAAATATGTTTTGTTTGGATCATGTAAAAATAATTAATTAATAATAGCTAACATTCACATAGCACTTTGAGGTCTGCAAAGCACTTTACAAATATTACCTCACTTGCTCCTCACAACAATCCTAGGAAATGCTACTATTATCCTCATTTTACAGATAAGAAAACTGAGGTCAAATAACTGACCCTGAATCACACTGTTGTTAAGTGACTAAGGCTGAATTTTTTAAATTCAGGTCTTCTTAACTCCAAGGACAGTCTCTGTCTTCTTTCCAAATCTCTTCTCTGCAGAATACGGTAGAATTCATTTGAGAATGAGTTCACAATTTCTTGGCCAGAGTTTTTTGTATGCAACTAAATGACTACAAATATGGAGCAGTGGGCAGAATGCTGACCTCAGAATCAAGGAAACCTTTAAGTTGTGCTTCTCAGTCATACCAGCTGTATGACCACGAACAGACTCAATCTCTTGGTGCCCCAGGCAACTCTCAAGGGTGTAAGTTACAATTACAGGCGAGCTGTCAATTGACATAGGTAGAAAAAAACTTCCAGATTAAGAATTTCTTATACCAATGAAATCATAGATCCAAAAATTATTCCCCAATCCTATAAACTTGTCTTACAAATCAGAGAGACAGGCAGCTAGACGGAGATAAAGAGATAGATGGATGATGGATGATAGAGATGATAGGTAAGCAAATAGAGATACAAGATAGATAGGTAGATAGATGATAGATAAGTAAATATATATGAGAAAGGTACTAGATAAATAGATAAGAAAAAAGATAGATGACATAGGTAAGTAGGCAGATGATAGATGATGAATGATGGATAGATAGAGATTGATTATAGATAACTAGAAATAGATAAATGATAAGTAGATAGAAGATGTATGATAAAAAAGATACATAGAGATATAGATAATAGATACATAGATAAGTGAACAGATAGGTCATAGAAATATAGACACTAAATAAATAGCCAATATGTAAGTAGGTAGGTAAATAAATAGATGGTAGATAGACAGATTGATAGATTTATAGTCTTTAGAAAACTAATAACCCAACATTCCATGGGGTATTTATATGTTAGTTATCTTACAAAAATTACATGTACACCAGGATATCTATTTTTAGATACTAATAGATAGTCTGAAGCAGTTCAAGTGTCAGAAAAGAGTAGCGAAGTGGCATGGTGAAGGGATCACTGGCATAGATGTCAGCAGATTCCAATCCCAGCTATTCCACAATATCCACATGAAAGTCTCTTAACTTCTCTGAGCCTGTTTCCTCATCTGGAAAATGGGAATAATAGCCCTTGCCCTACCTGACTTTCCCAGGCTGTTATGAGGAAAATGTTTTGTAAACATTTTTACTACAAGAGCTCTTGTAGTAATGTAAACCCCTTTTATTATCCTCAGGCAAACTTTGTATCAAAGCTGATTTTCTTTAGAAAAATTTAGACAAGTTCACTAAGAAGCTGGAAGTGAACTCAGGATGTAAATGGGTCTTACCAATAAAACAGATTTAACTCTGTTCCTAGGCACCCTTCCATTTACTCCTTTTATTATACTGAGATGACCAGTATTGATCAAATAGGGGACGCAGTGGATAGAGTTCAGGACCTGGAGGCAGGAAGACCCAAGTTCAAGTATGATGTCAGACAACTAACTGTGTGACCTTGAACAAGTCACTTTACCTCTGCTTCAGTTTCTATAACTGTAAAATGGAGGTAATAATAAACGACTACCTCTCAGATATGAGGATAAAAATGAGATGATCTTCGTAATGTGCTTGGCATAGTGCTTGGTCCATTGAAGGTATGCCTTGTAAATGCTGGTTATTATTACAATTATTGATTATTGCTTGTATTACTACTGCTACTGGTTGTGCAGACAAACTCCTATATCACTTGGCTTTTGTTATCTCTGAACAACACCATACACTATGGTACACTGCCCACATGTAACAGTTAATACATTATAACTATATACTAGCTTAGATCATGAAAACTTATCTTCCATTTGTAATATTTATAATTTACTAGTTCCTACACAACTAGTTACCCCATGTAACATTGTTCCACTACAGTAGTCTTTTCCTGGAACCAGTTGGTAACACTAGACAAGATACATCTCTATGTATACTCATGTTCCATATAACACCCAGAAAAACTTTCTCCGGGGATTGGTCATATTGTCCACTCTTTAATTCACTTATGTTTAAGGAAGATATTGGTTACAAAGAATAGGATAAAAATTAAAACATATAACATTTTCAGAGTAGACAGAAGATTAGAAAATGAGTGCTTTGAGTTTTGAAGAATTCTAGATTCTTTCTAGCCTTCCTCCCAACCTGCACTTACTACTCAATGAACTCATTGATTTCTGCTTTCCCTATGGAAGCTAACTCCAATCCAGCTTCCATTTAGGAGTTACACCCAGAATGCACATAGGTACATAGCTTGGCCGCCATATTTGCTGGGCATAGATATATCTCGTCTCCGGCTCTTTCCACAAACTCCTACTCAACTGCATTTTTTTCCCAGCAAGCTTTACACTCCAACCAACACTGCTCCTCTTCTTAAGGCCATAATTGTACCAACCCAACAAACCTCACTCCAAGCTGAGATGGCAAGTCAGAAAGCTTTTCTTAAGAATTTTCTGTGTGTCTGGCACTGTGCTTAGTTCTGAAGATATAAAGAAAGACAAAATCATGGTCCTTGCCTTCGAGGAGCTCACATTTTAATGAAGAAGACAACATGTAAACAGCTATGCTCATACAAGAAGCACATTGAGTAAATGGTTATAGAGGTTATAGAGTTATAGAAAGATCATTAGATTGAACTTAGCTTCATTTCCTTCTTTTGCCACTTATTCCTGTGGGAACTTGAACAAGTTACCCCTTTTCTGGGTCTCAGTTTCCTCACTGTAAAATAATATTGCTGTACCTCTCTAGGATCCTTTCTAGTTCTAAACCCCATGATTTCATTCGGATAGTAAGTGGCCACCCCTTCCTCCAACCCATCAGAACAATGTACAGGATAATCTAGAAACCCAGACTTTAGATCTATAGTCAAAACAATTCACACCAAAGTAGCCAGGGAAGATCATTTCTTCCTGTGTGCACAGAGGGAAAGTTGGCTGCCTCAGGACCTCGGGATAGAATCCATGTGCTGCCTCAAGGACGTTTGGAGCACTAAGCAATTCTTTTCTCTGTCTTCCAGCCTTTGGTGCTAAATATACTTATGGGTGTCTCATTATGCCTGGTTCCCTATTATCACCCCCGACAGAAACCTACTTCGGGACTGGAAATGATGTCAAAGACTCATGGACAATTACAGTCAAATTATTAAAAGTCAAGAAGAACACAAGGGAGATGTTTCCTTGTTTCCCCATAAGGATCACATTTATATTTAAGATCATCTTTCTTGGGGTTATTCATGTAGGTATTAGTTCATGGGAGTCAAAGGACAAAGTCATAGAATTACAGAATTATATTGCGTGACTTCTGTTTAGCAGACAAAACACAGCATATCAGATCTCCTGGAGGGCCATTAGAACCTGGAACATCCCTCAGTTTCCGTGGCCCTGTTCTCTCTCCTGGCTCTCCTCTGATTATTCCTTCTCAGTCCTCTTTGCCAGATCATCATCCGCCTCCTGTCCCTCAAAAGTGGGCATTTTACTTATGCATATCCTGGTCCCCATTATCTTCTCTTCTTTGTCATAATCATCTGCTCATGGTCATGAGCACCCCTACACAGATGATTCCCAAATCTACATATCCAGTTCAATTTCTCACTAGAAATCCAGTCTTTCATCACAGGATCATAGCTTTAGAGTTGGAAGAGAAATTAGAAGCCATCAAGTCCAAGTACATAGTAAGTACTTATAAATGCTTAGCTTACATTCATAGTCAGAACTTAATAAATGTTTGACTTGGCTTGTTCACTACCTCACAGAGTTGTTCTGAGGATGATCAAACGAGATACTCTATATAAAACACTTTGAAAAACTGTGTTTTTTAATTATTATTGCATTTACATAATGCTTTAAGATTTTCCACAATTCCCCCTGTAAACCCTTAACATGATTATAAGCTTCCTGAAGGAAGGGATCAGTGCTTTTTCTTTTCTTTGTATTCTCTGCACCCAGTACATTTCCTTCCACATACCAGTTGCTTAATCAAGGTTTGTTGGATTGAATTGAAAATAGACCATCACACCTGAGAGTATCTTTTGTACCATCTGACATTCAATGTCAGCTCTGAGAGCAAGCTTGGAACATAGAACATAGAATGTCCAATGGATGGGAGATTAGAAATGAGCTACTCCAACCCACTTTATTTTATTTTATTTTAGCAATAAATGGTTTAATGATAGCACTTAACTAGACCAACAGGATCTGTTTAGAGAATTTCATGGAAGATATACTAAGTTGGCCATGGAGAATTAACCTCATTCTTAAGAGAGTCTCCAAAGGAATATTCTGTACAACCACTTAATTTTCTTCAGAGTTTCTCAAAAGTTCCTCTGAGAGGTTGAACTGGCACCCACACTAGACGTTGGTGAACTGGAGAAAGGCTGTCAATGTAAGGTAATACGTATTCACAGTTCTAGAATGCAGCTCCCTCATTTTTAAGAAAGAGAAAATAAGATCTAGGAAGCATAGGGATTTACCCAGCATCCTAGCTGGCTAGAGGCAGAGCTTGGGATTCAGAACCAGGGAGAGACCCTTCATATGAGGTCCATGCTCTTTCCAGCACGTAACGCAGCCTTATCAATTGCTTCTTCGTCCCTTATGTACATAGTAGGACACACTTCCCTTTGCTATAAAGTATCTTAGAAGGGGCTTTAGAAGCCATCCCTTTCAACTTCATTTTACAGATAAAGAAACTGAGGCACCAAGTGGCTAAGTGACTCTTTTCCAAGGCAACCCACATAGTAAGCACCCAGTCAAGGTAACATAGGTAACAAATGACCTTTTGATTCCAAATCTATCATTCCTTTCCGTTGTCATGCTGTCTCGGTGTCACTGAATCAGATTGTACCAAAGCTGAAGGTCTATTGTATGGTTAGCAAGCTTGACCTCCTATATGAATCCAGTTCTGGTCCTGCCGTTTTTAGCGCTAATGCTATTGTTTAATTATTTGACATTAATTTCACCTTTTCTTTACTCATATATGTATATGTTCTATCCTCAAGTAGAGCAAAATCTCCTTGAAGTCACAGATGATTTCATTGTTGTCTTAGTAGGTACAATACATAAGACAGTGCTTTGAAGAGAGCAGGTGTTTGTAAATGCATGTCAGACTGAATTCCGCTCTGATTCACCCTCTCATCCTTCAAGCTACGTGACTGTGCTTACTTAAAAGTAGAGAAAAAGAATCTCAAATGATATAGCTTTCAGACAATATAATTTACAATCTTGGGATCAGAATTTAGAGTTGGAAGAGGCCTTAGAGACAATCTAGTTCACCTATCCTCATCTTATTTCACAAATGGGAAAACTGAGGCTCAAAAAGAAGTGATTTGCTCAAGATCATGCAGAGTGCGATAGAATTATAAAGAGGATTTGAATCCATGTTCTCTGACTCCAAATCCCACACTCCCCTCACTGGGTTCTCTACTGTCATATGTAGGAAGAGAAGAAAGTAGACGCTTAGGGTCAGAAGTTCTTGATAGATTGCATGCTGATTGGATTTGCAGACAATATGCAGCTGGGTTAGGAGACTGGGTGATTGAATCCAAAAAAGATTTCTAATATCTAATATCTAATAAAAGGAAATTTAACAGATAAATGTAAAGCCCTACACTTGGATCCAAAAAATCAACTACTAAAGTACTGAATGGGGACAAATACTATATAATTTAATGACTGATCTTGAGCCTTGAAAAGAGAGAAGGAAATGCATTCTCCTCATTTCCTGTCTGAAGCAGGGGACGATGGGTCTTAGCTAAACTATGGGTGTTGGGATGGATGGCGTGTTAAACAAAGTCTCTCTGTTAGTTGACTTTGCTTAACCTTTTTTTCTTTTTCTTTCACTACGAGGAAAGTCTCAGGTTGTGAGAAGAGTTGGAATATCTAGAAATGAATGTGATATAAAGCACAAGGTATGAATAAAATATTAAAAATATAATTAAGAATAACAAGTATAGAATGGGGACCATAGGAGATAGTGATTCCTCTGACAAAAATCAGACTGTTTCCTTTTTGATATGAACTGATAACGGCAGCCAAAAAAGGAATGGGAATAGAATAGTGGTCTGTAGATAAAGGAGGTGATAGTCCTGATGTCATCTGCCCTGATTAATTGATTAATCAGTCAGCAAGCATTTATCAAGTACCTACTATGAGTGGGACACTATGCTCAATGCTGGAAATACAAAGAAAAGAAGGCAAAAGACAGCCCCTGCCCTTTGAAAGTGCACATGCTAATGGGGGAGACATGTAAATGAGAAATCTATCTAGTGAAGTCATTGAAAAGTAATCTCAGGGGGAAGGGGAACAAAGAAAGGTCAGCCGTAGAAAGTTGGACTTCAGAGGAGTCTCAAAGTAAGCCAGGGGAACCAAGATGTGATGGAGCATCCCACACAAGGGGAGCAGCCATTGCAAAGGCACAGCGATGGAGATGGAATGACTGTGTCATCAGAAGACCTGCAAGTAGGCCAGTGTACCTGGATACTAGAACGCGTGAAGTAATATAAGAAATGTAAGACTGGAATGGTAGAAAGGGGACAGGTTATAAAGAACTTCAAATGCCAATGGGCTAAGTTCACCTTCCTGCATTAATTAATGCCTGAGTCATGACACAGATAGAAGTAGAGATTCTTGGAATCTGAAGCAAATTCAGTTATGACCAGTTTAGGAGAGGGAAGAAATGTCAACTATCCTCCCAAAAATTTAGCCTTCACCTCCACGGGGATTAGGAGAATGGTCATGCAAGTAAGTCTCAGGAGAAAAAACCTAAGATGTCTGACTCTCAATGTAGTATTCTTTCTCCTACAATGTTCTTCCACTGACTGCCCAAAGTAATACCTGGAATGATTATATTATTATGAAGAAAATTATAATAGCCTCTTGCTTGAGGCTGGAGATAGACAAAAATACCTCTAAGAATCCCTCATAGGCCTTTTATTCTGTAACTCTATGAGGCCATTAGAAGAGCTAACATTTTTATAGTGCTTTACATATACAAAGTGATTAATGCCTATTATTTCACATGATTCTTATAATCCCATGAGATAAAAAATTCATTCATTCCTTTGTTCATTCAATAAACATTAGCAATGTTTTTCCAGGCTACAAAGCACCAGGCTAGGAAATGAAAGAGACTATATGTATATGTAAATATGTTTGTTTATATATGTGGGGTGTGTATATATGTATTGCATACATACACACACACGCGCGCACACACACACACACACATATATATACATACATAAAACATAAAGGCTAATACTTCCATACATCATTGCAGCTGCGATTTTATCAATGTGCATAGTTGCTTTGATGATGTGGATCTCATCCACATATTCTCATCTTGTGTGATTCTTTTCCATGTCCTCCTATAAATCCCCCATAAATCTATCCAACATGCAGGTAAGCCATCCTTTAGGTCTTTGAAAGTGCTGTGCATATCAGGGCATTTCTTAGACATCCCTCACTTTCTCTGGTTCACCTCTTTTTCCCAATATGCATTTGTATGTGACATTCACTGTTGCTAATCTTCTGTAGCCCACATAGGCCATGAATCTTTCCATTGTCCTTTGGGTTGCCTCCCATAATGATTCATTACAGATCATGATATATATTTATGATAACATATATTTAATAATAGCTATGAAATATTGAATCTTTTGTGATAGCTTGGGGAATCACTAAAAAAAGAGGTGATACACAGCACAATAATTTCTATTTCTCAAGCGCTTTCAGCATTTATAAAGTGTTTTCGTACTCAGTCAACAAATATTAAGTGCCCACTATGTACCTGGCACTTTGCTAGGCATTGGGGAAAAGAAAAAAATTATTGCCTTCAAGAAGCTTACATCTTGTCAGGGAATTCAGCCATACATACACAAGGACATATAAAATGAATTCAAAAATAATACACCAATACAAGATAATTTTTTGAGGGGAGGCACTAGGTGAAAACTCCTTATAGCAAGGGAGGGGCTCCAAGTATTATCCTTCCTGCTTTATAAACAAGGAAACTAAAGATTAGATAAATGAAATGATTTGCCCAAGGTGACCCCACTAGTACATAGAAAAACCCAGATGCAGCCACATTTCCTAGTGTGAAATTCCAGGGTCCGTTGCCTGTGCCATGGCTGCCTCTATTAAAGGCTTCACTTTATTTTTGAATGGGCATCCTTCGCTTAGAAGGACGAAACTTCCCAAAGTAACTGCTCTCCGAGGTCTGGGCTCTCTCGACGTGAGGCCAGGGCAGGTTTAAGGCTCAGCTCCCAACGTGCTTCAGGTAAAGTTCAGAGGCAACGGGCGAGAGAGATGGCAGCAGCCTTGTTCTCAGCTGGGCATTGCTTCGGCGGCAGCTGCCGCTGCTTCTCTCCGTCGTCATTCCTGAGACCATAGGTAGGAACGAAAATAGCAATTCCTGACAGCTCCATTTCCTTTTCCTGGCACTGAGCTGCAGGGGAGCTGGAGGAGACCCTATACATATGCAAACGAAGGGAAATCCTACCCAGGAAGATGCTCGGGCTGGGGAGCTTAGAATGGAGGTGCGAGATTGCAGGCAGGCACCGAGGAGCGCAGACATCTCTCTCTTCTGGAGGATCCCTGCGTGGTTGGTAATTTAAAAACAGAAACCAGAGACATTTGCTTGGGACTGAATTAGACTGTTAGTAATTTCCAGATCTGCCCTTGCTACATTTAAAGCAATATTTTGGCAAATCCTTTTTAAAAATAAGCATAGCTTTTATTAGCATAATAACAATGCTGATGACAATAATAAAAATAATCCTAACCACCACCTCTGGGTCTCTTAGTTTTAAGCTTTCCTAGGTGTTTTCCTTGCAACAACACCCTTGTGCCCTGGGTAGAACCAGAATTGTCATCCTCATTTTACTGACAAATAAACTGAGATTCAGAGAGTAGTGACTTTCCCAGAGTTATTTAACTAAGTCGCATAGATATGGAACGGTGAGGGAGCCATCTAACCTAACCCCCTCATTTTACTGAAGAGGAGAGGCCCAAGAGGTCAAGACTTACCCAAGGTCATTCCCAATAATGATAATAAGAGAGATTTGAATTCAGGTCTAGAACATGGATCTGCCTCTTCAACATCAGATCTGGAATTCAAACTTCGGTCTCCTGAATCCCCAAGTCCAGAATACTTTCTTTTCCCCTTTCTATGAATTCCACTCATTGCTCCTAGTTCTGCCCTTTGGGAAAAAGTCTAAGCCCCTTTCCCACTTGACAGGCTTTCAGATCTCTGAAGACTGCTATCATGTCCCACTTTAAATCTTTCCAGGCCGAACATCCCCGAGTGAAGGGAGCATGTGGTTCTTGGTATTCTGTCCCCTTTGATAAAATCAGCATTGGCATCTTTCGATGTCTTTTCAATTTGAGACAGTGGACTCTCAAGTCAAGCTTTGGTTCTATAGGATAGGCTAGTGATTGAGATATTCATCAGATTGTGCATGTGCATGTGTGTGTGTGTGTTTGTGTGTGTGTGTGTGTGTGTGTGTGTTTATGTTAGGAGTAGGGGAAACTCAACCTCTTTGATCTCATGCTGGAAGTCTTCATGTTGAACACGGATGCCAGAAGAGCCAAGTTTTTCCCTCTTTTGCTTTGTCTAGATTTTCTTGCTCATTCCCTCCTTGAGACGCAGAGTCCTGGCCAATGTGGAGTGGCCACTGGGGTGGTTTTTGCTTGATGCTACCTGGGTACAGTGTGAGGGTGGGGATGGGAAGCTGCTATGAAAATCTGGCTTTCTGTACCAACTGCCCTTAACTACTGACAAAATTATCTTGGGGAATAACAGGACTGACGCTATAGGAAGAAAATGCCACTGGCATTTTTCCTGGAGTAAGGGACAGGTACAGAGATAGGGGATAAAATCAGATTGAAGTACAGCTTGAGAAAAGAACTGGGAGACCTAGGAGGCATCTTAAAATGGGACTCTCATGAACCATCTTTGGGTTTCTGGACTGATTTTAGTGCTGTAGAAAGAACTCTGAAGGAGGAAGCAAGAGGTCTGACTCTTAATCTAGGTCAGGGGTGGGGAATTTGCAGCCTCCAGGTCACATGTGGCCCTCTACATCTTCAAGTGTGGCCCTTTGACTGAATCCAAATTTCACAGAACAAATCTCCTTAATAAAAGGATTTGTTCCGTGAAACTTGGATTCAATCAAAACACTGAACCCGAGACCACATGTGGCCTTGAGACCTTAGGTTCCCTACCCCTGGTCCAGACTATCCTCTTCATTCATAGTGTGACAGGGAGAAAGTTGCTTCTCACCCATTCTGAGTCTTGATTTCCTCCTTTGTAAGATGAGAGGGTTAAATTTTATAGTTTCTTTTAGTTTAGAATCTATGATTCTGAGTAAGGAGCCTGACTTTGTAAGAGGATACCTGCACTAGGCAAGAGTACCCAGTGCCTGCTGCCACTGGGGTGCGGGGGTTGGGGGGACATTCAGGGAGGAAAGAGGGTCTAAGTTTAAAGCACCGATTCCACCTTAGGATGCTGGTGTTCTAGCTTCTGAATCAGTCTCCTGTGAGTTTGGTTAATTTGAATCAATTTCCTAGAGCCCAGGAATGATAGACTCATACAGGGAGAACCAGGAAGGCCCTTTATCCCCACCATGATATGGGCACTCTGAGCAGCCACCTCATCCCTCCTTTCATTTTACAGCACTGAGTGCCTTTTCTCTATGCTACTGGGCAGTGAACAGAGCCCTTAATTTGGTTTCAGAACTGAATTCTTATTTTTACTCTGCTACTTATGATCTGTATGATCTTAAACAAGTCACTGCCCCTCTATCACAATCTGTTTTCTCTTTTGTAGAATTTAGGCAATATTCTCTAAGATCTCTTTGAACTCTAAATGTTATTCAGTTCTTTGTTTTTAAAAGAGAGGGATCATAGACTAGAGCTGGAAGAAGTCTTAGAGAAGAAACTTCAGCTTGGACACGTTGAAGGATTTGCCATAGCTAGTCAAGGTCTGAAGGAAGGATTGAGTCTTCCTGATTCTAAGCATGGTACTCTATCCCCTGTGCCACCTAGCAGGAGGGGGTCATGAAGACAGATGACTACGATGGTAAATTCAGGTGAATTCCTGAAGGCTGATTCCTTTGTCCATCTGGCCCAAAAGGCCTTTGGATTGGCCCAAAAGCTTCTTCATTTTAAAATAAAGAGAAATGAAGGCAGTTGAATGCATAACTATGATAGAAACTGAATGAAATGCTAGGCTCACCAAAGGGCAGGTATAAACCTCCAAACTTTGATGAGCTGTAAGACTGTTATCCATACCATGTAATAGCCCATGTGTTGGACCCTCCCATTACCCTTCCTCCCACTGGCCACCACCATACCCAGAATGCTTTGGGAGTGGAGAGAGTCACATAATCCCAGCATTGAATCAAGCCTTAGGTGGTGTTTAGTTCAAATGATACCTAAACAGGAATGTTTCCTACAACACTCCTAATGCTAGTTGTCATCTGACCTTTACTCATTGAGCATCTCATTGTAATAGCTAATTTATTACCTCCTGAGGTATGCATTCTATTATAAAAGAGATTGGATTGTTAGGAAACTTCTAATGATCTAGTAAGCTAAAATAATTATATTCTTAATAATAAAACATTTTAATGTTTACAAAGTATTTTCATTAAAATAATTCTAAAAATGGCTACTATAGGCATTAAATATCTGCATTTTACAATGGAGGAAACTGAGACTCAGATAAGGAAGTAAATTGCCCTAGATTACCTAGCTAGTAAGTGGGAGAACTAAGGTTCAAGCCCAGAGCTTGGTTTGATGTCTCCTATAACTTACACTTGCTAGACCTACCTCTGCCTTCCATGCCTAGGTTCCCTCACTCTGATGCATGGAACTTTTGCCTAATTTTTTAGGGGCCCAGGACTCCATGCTACTTCCATGATTTTTCTTTACTATCTTCCACCACATTTTTATGTATTATCTTCTCTCTAGAATATAAGATCCTTGAGGTCAGAGACTGTCTTGTTTGCTTGTTTTTGTATTTCCAGGACTCAGTCCAGTATATAGCATTCTGTCTCTGTCTCCGTCTGTCTTTGTCTATCTCTGCCTCTCTGTCTGTCTCTCTGTCACTCTTTTTCTCACTGTCTCTCTCTGCCTGTGTCACTTCTCTCTCTCTCTCTCTCTCTCTCTCTCTCTCTCTCTCTCTCTCTCTCTCTCTCTCTGCTTTTCTTTCTCCATCTCTCTGCCTCTCTGTTTCCCTGTCTCCATCAGTGCTTCTCCATCTCTGCTTCTCTGTCTCTGTCACTCTTTTCTCTCTCATTGTCTATCTCTCTGTCTCTGTCTGTCTCTGTCACTCTTCTCTCTCTGACTGTCTTTCTGTGTCTGCCTCTCTGTCACTTTTCTCTCCCCCCCCATCTATCTCCCTACTATCTATTGTCTATCTCTGGGATCCATTTGTATTCCCAATGATAGTCCTCAAAATACTGCAATAAAAAATAGCTTTGAAATCAGCCCTCTGTTATCCTGTCTTAGGTGAACATCTCCAGTTCCCTTAAGTAATCTTTGCAGTGTTTTTATTGCTCATTTTTATCAGTTATGTCCAACTCTTCACAACCCCATTTGCAATTTTCTTGGCAAAGATACTGGACCAGTTTGCCATTTCCTGCTCCAGCTCATTTTACAGATGACAAGGAAACTGAGGCAAGCACAGTTAAGTGATTTACCCAGAGTCACAAGCTAGTAAGAGTCTGAGGCCAGATTTGAACTCAGGATGATGATGCCTGATCAAATACTTTCCCAAAAGGTACTGTGGTTGGCTCAAAGACTTCTAGTGATGGAGAACTCACCATTTATTAAGAAACAGCTAGGCAGATGGACCTGGAATTGGGAAGACCAGAGTTCAAATGTGACCTCAAATATTTAACTCTGTGACTATGGGAAAGTCACCCAACCTTTGTCTGCCTTAGTTTCCTCATCTATAAAATGGGGATAATAATAGCACCCACCTTCCAGCAATGTTGCGAAGAGGAAGGAGATAATAATTGCAAGCCATTTAAAAACTGCCTGGCACGTAGTAAGTGCTATGTAAATAATAGCTATTGTCATTATTATTATAATCAATATACTCCATTTGGGGATAACTGTATTCCCTAGGAAACTTTCGAGGGGTTTCCCCTTTATGCCAAGCTCAAATCTACCTCCCAGCAACCTCCTCCATTGGTCCTAGTGGGGCCCAGAGCAAGTCCTGTGACCTTTGGCAGTCATCTATCAAGGACCCCTTGTTATAACCAAGAACAGTGCACTGAGTTCAAGGCCAAGCAGATGGGGACAGATCGAGATGAACAGAAGATACTAATTTTCACATCAGGTCATCTGAGCTTCGTTAATCGCTGAAATGCTGGCCCATAAACTTCAATGATCTTTCCTTCTAGTTTTTCTGCTTTCATAAAAGAAGCCTGGCATTTCCAAGCAGGCCAGTCGATTTCCCTAAGAGCCTATGAATCTCTTCTTTCCCAATCCTCTGGGGTTTTGCATTTATTCATTGGCAATCTTCGCAACTCTATTTTATCTATAGTCAAGCTTTCTCCTTTCTTTCTATCCTGTCAGTATAACCTGGCACCTATAGCTCTTCCGGAGGCCAAAAGTCAATTATTCTTGTGATGGTTTGTTGTTGCAATGATTAACATTATCATCGTTATTACATTTTGCTATCATTCCTATTATGCTTTAAGGTTTAGATGGAAAGATAAGTGCTTCCTTCCCTATTAGGTAGCTATTGCAAGTATGATTCTTTCAACTTAAATGAATACATGAGTGATCTGTGATTTTTTTTTTCCAAATTCCGTGTTGTGGGAATTCCTTACACCAATGTAGATCATAGCCAGTTTGTGACAGTAGATAAGTCCCAGGGAATGGGCTAGGACACACAGTCAGGCAATAAACATTTACTTAGTACCCACTACATGTCAAGTACTGTGCTGAGTGCTAGGGGTACAAATAAAGGAGCGGGGGAATAGTTCCTGTTTTCAAGGCCCTCACAGTTTAAAGGGGGAGCCAATATATAGAAATAAGCTATATGCGGGATAAATTGGAAATAATCAACAGAATGAAGGCACTAAGGGGAATCAGAGAAGTTTACTGTAGAAGAATTTTATCTGGGACATGAAAGAATCCAGGAAAGCCAGGAGGCAGAAACAAGAAAGGAGACTATTCCATGCGTGGGGGCAGCCAGCGAAAATGCCTGGAGTTGGGAGAGGTTGTATCTTATTCAAGGAACAACAGAAAGACTAGTGTGAGTGGGTCAAAGACTGAATGGGGGTGGAGGGGTGGAAGGTGTAAAAAAGACTAGAAAGGTAGGAGTCATGTGACTTGCCTAGGGTTGCATAGCTAGGAAATGTCAGAGGTAAAATTTGAACCCAGGACTCTTGACTCCAAGCCTTCTATCAGGCTACTTTTATTATCCCTGTTTCACATATAAGGAGACCAAGCTTCAGAAATGGTCAGTGAACTGCTCAAGTTAACATGGGGAATATCTAAGCCAGCAAGCACTTGGATTGATGTCATCTGACGCTATTTCAGATGCAATTGTTGGCTGGACCAGTGGTATGCCTACAGTTATTTATAAGAACATGGCATCATAAGGTTTGGAACTGGAAGAAATCTTTGGGATTGTCTAGTCCGGTCCCCTCAGTTTAATAGGGGGAAACTGAGGCTCAGAATAGCAATATGACTTTCCCAAGGTCACATAACTAGTAAGCATCAGAGGAGGAATTAGAATTCAGATGTTCTGACTCCATCTCCTGATGTGTGGCTGTAATGGAACTCTGACAATTTTATTAAAATTGATATGCTATGTGTTATGTTGAAACATTTTTATGCTCAAAGGAGAAAAAAAATTAAATCTTGGTTGGTTTTAACAACCAGACAATTGAGGTTAATTTATTTCATATTATACCAAATATGCACCATTAAAAACCATTAGCGACAGAAGGGAGCAGCACCGATTTAATTATTCTCTTTTCATTATCCCAAGATTTGAAAATGTGATCTATTCACTATAGTTTCTTACTTTTCCTCTGTTGGTCACCCTGGAACTACACCACTATATTTCATATAAGGTATTTTTCAAAAGCATTCTGATTTCTTTCAGTGGTTGAAGATTGCAATGGCAAAGCGAAGGACGTTGCTTTTTCTAACGAGAGCCCCAGACCACTATGGGGCCACAGCACAGAGAAGGAGCAGTGTTTCTCTTTCATTTTCTGTTGTCTTGCCAAGTCCGAATGGGATTAAATGCTCTCAAGGTCTCCGGACTATCACTTTACCCCAAACATCCATCCCAAGCATTCGAAGAGGCAGAGAGACTCTGCATAGCTATTTATTTTAAGTGCCTGATTAAAATTTCATGAAAACAGGAAGTCAGGGGAAAAGAATAGATTGCAAGAACGATGAAATCCGGGGCTTTGTAATTTTTAGCTCACAGGGAAGGGGGAAAAAAAGCGTTAAGTCGTAAGGAAGGTATATTTTCAGAATCGTGCTGTGGCCACTAATAGCATATTTTGTCACTGGCTGGGGAGCTCATGAACTAAGAATGGTCCTAATTTTAAAAATATTATTGCGCAGTTTTGCTCTCATTTAGAAATTTTCACCTTAAAGTAACCTAAAGCTTCTCTCCTGAAAACCACCGCTTCGTATGGATATCCCCGAGCTCCTACGTGCTGGGTTATTTTCTATCTGAGCAGTTATAAACACTGTACTGTCATGTCTTTATCCCCACAGAATCTCTATGTACTGGATTCTCCTCTGTTAAGAACTGAAATTGATCTAATCAGGTAGAGTGGAAAGAGCACTGGATTTAGACCGATTCATAGTATTTAGACCTGAAAGAAAAGCCACAACAAGGACTGAAGGACAAGGGCTTTGTCCCAGGTTACTGGTATTTGGAGAGGGATCACATAACATTCAGTTCCTTCAGGAGCACAGATACAACTGCTGAGTTTATTACCTAGTTATGTAGTGAGAATAATTAGTTTAAATAGGAAGTTATACAGGCCTATGGCCATAGACTAAAATAGCCTGCAGTGTTTAAGGACACATTTTCTTGCCTTGCCCCAGGTGCCAGAATGGCTAGTTACAGGTCTAACTAGAAGAAACTGAAGAAGTCATCTAGTCTCGGGGTTGGCAAACTATGGCTCCATTGGGCCAGCTCCAGTGTGCCACCTCTTTATGCACTGCTGGGAGCAAAGAAAGGCTTTTACATATTAAAATAAAGTTTTGTTGTATTTAAATGTATAAAAGCAATTTTTAGTTCAGAAGGATTTAGCCTGAGGGCCACAGTTGGAGACCACTGATCCAAGGCTTTCCAACACAAATTCCTTATGAGTAAGGATGTTTTCATTTCTCCTGTGCATAATCCCAGTGCTTAGCATAGCCTTGTATATTCATTTTATAGAGGAGAAAACTGAGGTCCAGGGTTGAACACATCTAAGTAGTAGAGCAGGTGTTCAGGCTCCAAATCCATTGTAATTTCCCACTGCATCAACTTGGAGTCAATAGGACTGGGGTGAAATCATGACTCTGCCAGGGTTCAGTTAAGGCACGTCAGCCACATGACTTCCTCTCTTGAGGTTGCAGTTTCTTCCTCTACAAAGTGATGGGATTGACTAGTTGAACTTGTATATTCCTTCTAATTCTAATATTTTTTGAATTTATGAAATTATATTGCAGGGCTTGGATAGGTAGATGACTAGAGGAAAAAAGTATATGTATATATATACACACATATATGATTACAAATTATTTCATTTACAAATTTTATATTTATCACATGTTATATAACTTAGATAAAATATATTTAAAATAGAAAATGTACTTTACGTTTTCTTAGTTGGAGGTAACTTGTCACCTCTGAATAAGTGTCTATACAAAAGAAAATAATTTTTAAAAATAAATTTTATTATTTTCTATTTTCACATCACCTATATTTCCTAATATAATCCTCTTGCTACCCTCCCAGAGAGCCACAGCTTATAACAAAAATAAAGCAAATTTTTTTTAAAAGTGCTTAAAATCTAGCCAACACATTGTAAAAGTTTGACATTATCTGTAGTGTTCCATACTCATAATCCTCCACCTTTGCAAAGAAGGAACGGAGGTGTCTTCTTATATCTCTTCCTTGGAGTCAAACTTTATTATTATAATTTTGCAAAATTCCATTTTAGTTATTATGTTGTTATTGGTCTTTCCTTTAACAATGTGGTAAGTCATTGTATGTATTGTTTTGCTTACTTCACTTGGCATCAGTTAGTTAAATTCTTCCCATGTTTCTCTCCATTCTTCACTTTTTTTTTTTTGGTACAGCATAGTAACATTTCATTACATTCATGTATCACTATTTGCTAAGTCATTCCCCAATCAGTGAGCATCCACTTAGTTTCCAGTTCATTGTTACTACAAAAAATGCTGATATAAATCATTTGGTGTGTACAGGTCTTTTTGCCACTGACCTCCTTAGATTATATGCCTATCGGTGGAAACTCTGGGACAAAGGGTAATTCACAGATCCAGCAATTGTGTATGAGTACACCTATATTTCCATAACCCCTCCTTCACTGACTATTTCCATATTTTGGCATCTTTCCCAATTTTCTCAGTGTGAAATGAAGCCAAAGAGAAAGTATTTTGATTTGCATTTCTTTTGTAATTAGTTATTTGGAGCATTCCTTCTTACGTTTGTTGATAGTATACAATTCTTGTGAGAATATTTATCCACATCCTGTGACCATTTGATTCAGGAATAACTTTCAGTCATATATTTCTGTTACATGGCTATTTATCTTTAGTATCAGATTATTTTCAGAGATATTTGATACAAATATTTTCCTCAGCTTACTGCTTTCCTTCTTATTCTAGTTGCAGTAATGTGTTTTTTTTTTTTTAATGTAAAGGCATTTTTTTTTAATTTACTTTTATTCCTTTCTTTCTCTTTCTTTTCCTTCTTGGTCTCCCTATCTCACCCATGCCTATCTACTACTCATCATCATGAGAGCTTTGACCTACAATCATTTCTGACCTGAGTTAGTTCTCTCCCAGTCCCAGGGGCTCGCTTTTCTGGTACCAGAGTTAATGTAGACACTGAGTTGGCCTTAGCCTGCTATAGCTCAGAACTCCCATACTCAAGCAATCCACTAGCCTCAGCCTTCTGAACAGCAGGACTTACAGGTACAAACCATCGTGCCTGGAAAAGCTTTTTTATTTCATACAATTTAAATTATCTATTTTATTTTTTGTAACCATTTTTATCCATTTCTGGTTAAGAAATCATCCTCTACCCATTGCTGTGAAAAGTATACAAAAAGTTCACTTCTAATTTTTTAATGGTATGATATTTTATATTCAGGTCACCTATCCATTTTGAATTTATAAAAGTAAGTAATAGTAGTAGCAACAACTGATATGTATAGGGCTTTAAATTTTGCAAAGGTTTTACAGAGATTCTCTCATCTAAGGCTTGCAAGCAGTTATCTTGCTCCAGGTAAATGGAATTTTCCCTCTTTCTTTGGATAACTAATGAATTTCTGTGCTTAATATAATCCATTCCAGTCCGGTGAGCACTGGACAACTATCTCTAGGTATTGAGGAAGAAAAGATGTCTGTCTAGTCCAATCTTTACCTGAAAATTCCTTTTCCAACATACCCACCAAGCGATCTCACAGGAAAACTTCCAATGATGGGGAACTCACTACCTTCAGAAACCATACATTCTACATTGGGGAAACTCTGATTATTAGAATGTCTTTTATTATTTTCCTTATTTCCTTCCTCTCTTTGCCTTTCACTCATTGTTCTTAGTTCTGTCCTCGAATAGATGTAATCCACTTTTCTACCTAATTTTGAACTACCAAATAGTTGGAGACAGCAAATCTGGGCTACCCAAGGACATAGATTAAACATCTCTAGCTCATGTAATACCACAATGGCCTTTCAAAATTCCTTGTTTTCCTCCTATGGATGATCTTCAGCTTGCCAGTGGACTTTCTAAAATCCACAATGCCCATAACTAATTGCAGTATACCAAATGTGGTCTGACTAAGGAAGAGTACAGTGGGATTAGCATATGCCTTTGCTGTTGCTGAATCATTTCAGTCATGTCTAACTCTTTGGGACCCCATTGGGGGTTTTCTTGACAAAGATACTGGAGCAGTTTTGCCATTTCATTTTCTAGCTCATTTTACGGATGACGAAACTAAGACAAACAAAGTTAAGTGACTTATGCAGGGTCATGCAGCTAGTAAGTGAATGAGGCTGAATTTGAACTCAGAAAGATGAATCTTTGTGACTCCAGGCCTTGGACTCTAGCCAACATGCCATCTCCTAGTCCTCATTTTATGCCTTTTTTTTAATGTAGTGTAATTTGAAATAGGGGTTGTTATTGTTTATTTGAGGGGCGAGGATAGGATCATCATATCACACTGTTGACTCCTCTTCTACCATCTAGCTGCCATTAGATCCATCAGGTATTTTTTCATGCTTTCCCATATCTTACACTTGAGAAGTTGTTTCTTTGTACTCAAGTTCAAGACCATATATTTATTATTCCATTTTATTTTATCAGATATGGTCCAGTCTATTATTCTGCCAAAATATTTTGGAATCCTGATTTTGTTGTCTACATTAGCTAACCCTCCTACCTAGGAGCCATTTGCAAAAATGTACCACACCAAAGTGTGCCGTTTCTGCTTTTACCCAGGTTATTGATACAGTCGCTAATATTCACTGATGTCTTTTGCCCTCTCTGAGTCCCTCCATGCTGGTGCTACTGTCCCTTCCTAGTCACCTTTGTTTGTGTAATGACTTTAAAGATATCTGTCCCATAATATTCAGGAAGATCTCCCCAATAATCACTAGATTATACAGTATTTAAAGTAGAAAAGAACTTAAAACAGAAGCATATCACTATCAGAATTCATGAGAATTTGTGAAGACAGCACTGTAGTCTATGAAAGAAAACAAGTGCCAGAGGAATAAAAATGTGGTTCTTACAATGCCTCTTCTCTCAAACCCTGGTATTATGGACCAGCTTCTACTAAGGAGCTCAAAGAATTTTGGAGACTTAATCCAATCTACAATTGTATAACCTCCCCAGCTATTATTAGGTGACTTGCCTAAAATCCTACCCATTCATGGCCTTGTTCCTGATCCAAGGAATCTCCCTGCTCCCAAGCCAAGAAGTGGTTAGCAGTCAAAGCCAATTCCATCACTTACCCAGGCTGACCGAGGGGACAGTCACTCCCACGGGGCTGCCTCAGTTACAGGGCAGCTGCGGGATGACCCTAACTAGATTCCAAGAAGATTTACAGAGTTGAAGAATTGGAAAGAACTTCAACCTGAAATCAATGCTCACCATAATATAATCTACTAGCTAAACAATGGAAGCAACTTGGCGAGCCAGACCACTGGACAAGGAATCAGAATGAACTGAGTTCAAATGTGATCTCAGATGCTTCCTAGCTCTGATTGACACTGCGTGAGCCTCAAGGACTTCACCAATAAAATGGGGATAATAATAGCACCCACCTTCCAAGGTTGTGGTAGGATTAAATGAGATAACATTTCTTTACTATGATTGATGGCCTTTAAGGAGGAAAAACCTAGGTTTTTGAGATGTCCCAGTCCATTTTCAAACAGTTCTCATCATTAGGAAGTCTTTCCCGACATCAAGGTTAAGTTGCCTCCATCACTACTTTATTCATTGCTCAGCATGTGCTCTCTGGCCTCAGACATCTCCTTGTCCATGTGATAGCCCTTCATCTACCTGAAGACAGGTAACACATCCCCCTCCCCCTCCCCACTCTCTCTTTCAAGTTAGATATCCCCAGTTCATTCGACCGATCTTTATATGGCATGGGCAAAAGGCCCTCTCCCATTGTGAAGGATTCCATGTCTGTCCTTGCTCTAAACACTCTTGCTTATTAACATCCTTCTAAAATCATGGCTCTAGAACTAAGCAAAATATACTCCACATACATCTTCACTAGGACTGACTAACTGTAAATACGAGGCTTCATCTGTCTCCTTTCCCACTACAGTGAAAGAAGTCTTTCCACAACATCCACTCATAGGCTCAGCTCTATGTCAGCTGTGTGGGGAGGTTACGGATGAAACAGAAGACAGAGAATTTACCTCCCAGTAGCTGATGACAGCAGATTCAAGCGAGACAGCTATTTGAAGGAACATATGAACCAGTATCAATCAATCAACAGGCATTTATCAAGCATTTGCTACGTGCCAGGAACTGTGGGTATGAGGCTGCATCATGGAAAATAGATAGATATGTGCTGTGTTGAGTAATAATAATAGCAACTCATTTCTCTAGCCCTTTAAGGTCTACAGAGTACTTGCCCTCAGGTAGGTGGTGCAAACCCCATGTCCTTTCCATTATATTCTCAGTTCTAAGGCCCTTTCCAAGTCGTAAGATAAATAAGGAAATGCAACCGGTTTATTCCTATCATTCTTGCAGTAGAAGTCAGTGGTCCCTTCAGGGAGCTTCAAGCCAATGTTTGCTTTCAGTTCAACTCTATTTAACAAAAATTAATACCTAAGAACAGCAATAACTCACCTTTGTTTAACACTACAAGTCTTACCAAATGCTTTCTTCTCAATGACCCTATGAGGGAGGTATCATAAATATTCCTGTCCTCATCTGACTCAGGAGGAAATGGATGCTCTGGGAAGTTAAATAATTTACCCATCATTATATAGCTCTAAAGTGTCTGAGGTGAGATTTGGACCTAGATGTCCTGGCTCAGGGGATTATATAATTCAGCAAACATTTACTTAGTGCCCACTATGTACCAGGTGGGGCAGTAGATATTTAGCCCTGGAGTCAGGAGAACCTGAGTTCAAATCCAGCCTCAGATACTTTCCAGTTGATTGACCTTAGGCAAGTTATTTAACCCTGCTTGCCTCAGTTTCCTCATCTGTAAAATGAGATGGAGAAGGAAGCGGTAAACCACTCTAGTATCTCTACAAAGAAAATCCCCTAAAGGGTCACAGAGTGTCAGACATAACTGAAACAACTCAACAACAAAAATGTATCAGATACTCAGGATACCAAGACACAATAATACCTGCCCTCAAGATGCCTATATTTCACTGGTGAGAAATGATATTTACACAGATGAGTAATCTTGAAACAGATACTAAGTAAACCCAAATTAATTTCAATTAAAAGGGGGCAGCAGCAGAAGGAGGAGGAGAAGGAGGAGAAGGAAAAGAAGAAGAAGGGAGAGAAGAAGGAGGAGGAGGGGAAGAAGAAAAAGAAGGAGAAAGAAGAAGAAGGAGAAAGAAAAAGAAGAAGGAGAAGGAGAAGAAGAGGGTTTGCAATTATATTAGGTTTAAGGCCTGTAAAGCACTTTAGATTACATGTGTTATCTCAATTGATGCTCACAACAACCCTGTGAGGCAGGTGCTATTATTATATTCCTTTTTAGAGATGAGGAACTGAGGCCAAGAGAAGGTGAGTCATTTGAGTGTCTGAGGCAGGATATGATCCAGTCTTCCTGGCTCCAAGTCTAACGCTCCATCCACTGTACCCCCCAGATGCCTTCTGGGAATAAGGAAAGGCTTCTTCATATAGAAGGAAGCACCTGATTGAATCCCTGAAGTGTGCTAGAGATTCTAAATGGCAGAGGAGAGAAGGCAGCCAACTTCACACATGGGAGCCAGTGGGCGAAATCAGAGGTGGGAGGTAGAATGTCATGTATGGGGAACACCATGTAGGTCAATTTGGAAAGAACACAGAGTTCTTGGAGGGAAGCAATGTGAACTGAGTCTAGAAAGATAGCTTGGAGACAATTCGTGAAAGACTTTCAATGCCAAATTCGACTTGGTATTAAGGCCTGCAATCACTGTGAAGCTGATGAAGGATGTTGAACATATCCACTTGTTATGTGAGTCATGCTTTGGGCACATATACAAATACAACCCAGGAGCTGTTCTCAAGAGATAGCATGGTCTTTCCTTTCACGAGTACCAGAGATCTTTCATTCAGGTCACATTCCAGAGTGCGCCGGACCATGTGTCTGACCCCTCCCTCTGCTCTACAACATTCCATTGCTTCAGCAGCAAGCCCCAGACTCCTCATCTGTCATACATGGAACATGGTTTCTGAACTTAGAGGCCCTGGGTTCAAGTGTTGTCTCTGAGAACTTTAGACAAAACCCCCTCACCTTCTAGGCATCAATTTTCTCTGCTGTAAAATGAGGGACTTGGTTTAAGTGACTTCCAAGATAACTTTTAACAGTGGTTCTAAGTTCTACTCACATGGACCCTTCTGCTTTGCACGGATTCTAATGCAGGGAACTCTTGGGTTTTCCAGAAGCAGGCTATGTGATCAGAAATTCCTATGTGAGGCCTCATAAAATTTTGGTGAAGTAGAGTAACTATTAAAAATATGAGGGGTGGGATTGGTGGAATGTTTAGTTGTAAATAAAATACAATTCCAGAGTGGTTTTAATCAACTTTATTCATGCAAAGATGCAGTCTTGTATATCCAGTGATAGTTGCTTGTCAATTTTGATCAATTCAAATATCAGAATACTTCTATTTAACTGGTATTCTCCCATTTGTAGATTGGAAACTCCTTGAGGGAATAATAGCTTCAACTTTTGTATTTGTATCACCAGCATGAAACACTGTGCCTGGCACATAGCATATACATAATACACCCTTGCTGACAGACTGGTTAACTGCTAGACTCTTAAGAGCTATGAGATCAAAGACACTGGGTTAGTTATACTTTATGTCTCCCATAGGTTGAGCACAAGTCATTAAGAACCCCATAGGTAATTTGCTATTTGTTGAATGAATGAATGAATGAATGAATGAATGAATGAATGAATGAATGAATGGACAAGGGTGTTTTTAGGTAGGATATATCTGTACTTTGACTCCAGTTTTCTACTATTTACATTGACTTAGTTTCCATTTCAGAAGTTTTCTTGAATGAGAATGCTCCTTAGCAGAATTGGGGCTACCCAAACATTACCCAGATGAGAGATTCTTAACCTTTTTTGTATCACAGTTCCCTTTGAAAGGCTGCTGAAGACTACAGACCCCTTCTCAAAAAATTGTTTTGAAGTACCCAAATTATAATGCATAAGATTGCCAAGGAAAACAAAGTTTCATAAAAATCAAGTTGTATTTTTTTCCCATCCAAGTTTCAAACCCCTTGAAATCTGTCTATAAACTCCAAGCTAAGAAGCCTTGGCCTAATGTCTGGCCAAAGAGCTGGACACTTCAGGTGGTTAGTATATTTCAACTAATTCAGTCAATTCAGAATTGTTTTTTCTCCAAAATATCAAGTAAGCCTTGCCCCAGCACCAAGGCAACTATATTCTGGGTACATAGTATCTATAGATTTTCCCATTTTCTTTTAGATTTCGGGGCTAAGAGAAAAGGAGGAGGAATAGTTTCTATAGTGGACTGGTTATTCTTGAGGAAGAATCCTGCAGTTACCTACCTGGAAAAAATATGTTTATCCATAAGAGTCCAGCAAAGAATGAGGTGTAGCAATGGGGGAAAGATGCAATGGCCTTTTCTAAAGATTTCAGATCAGAAGAGAATGGCCAGCCAGCTTTCTATTTAGTTACTAGCCTGTTAGTAAGTTGGGAAAGGGACAAAATGCCCTCTCTAGCCCTATCTCAGAACAAGAACTCAGTGATGACAAGACAGAAGGAAGCCAGAGATATTCTAGGAAAGTCATTGTAAGAGTTGATGACAAGCGGAAGTGCTGAGTGAACTCGTTTTGCCTTCTCCATCTGCATGGGCGAGATCTTTGTTTTTCCTTTTTAAAGATCAATGGGAGTTTTTTCCCAAAGGTACATCTATTAAACACATATAAGTTGTGTTCCCATACAATTCTCTCTACCATGTAATTAACCCTCAAGGGATTCCATTAAGAACCAATGATACTTTATGATTTTTAGTAACTGAAAGTAAAAGGGAGGCCTCAGCTACTATGAAGGGGATGTGTTGTTCTAGTATATACCTCTGGTAAATGATGCACATGGGCTAACTCTCTCATCTCCAGACTCCTTTTTACCTTGAGAAAGGGGATGGTGAGATCCAATCCTGGGTGTCGAATTCCCCTCTAGGGTCACACCAGCATCGATAACCTAGAGAAGCCCCAAGTATAAACTCAGACCTGGAATTAGAAAAGGGGAAGCTAGGGCTGAGGGGGAAGATATGGAGGTGACATCACTCTACCGTTCATCCTTCTACTCTACTCCAACTATTCCACAACTCATTTATGGACTTAAGTTCACACAGGGAGAACATTTATCTACAGCACTACTCATAAGCTAAAATAATTTCAAAAGTAGAAGAGTCCTTAAAACGTAGATAGTCAGATCTGGAAGGGACTTGGCAACATAGGGTTGAGCTGAGAAGGGCCTCAGTGGAAATCACAGTGAGCATTTAATATCACTTAAAGACTTGCAGTGGAGAGAATGCTGGGCTTGGAACCAGGAAGACTTATCCTCATGAATTCAAATTCAGCCTCAGATACTTATTAGCTATGTGACCCTGGGCAAGTCACTTAGCCCTGCTTGCCTCAGTTTCCTCATCTGTAAAATGGGCTGGAGAAGAAAATGGCAAACCCCTCTAGTACCTTTGCCAAGAAAACCCCAAAATGGGTTCACAAAGGGTCAGAATTGACTGAAGTTACTCAACAACAAAAGGTTTGCAAAGTGTTTTCCATGTATTATCTTAACCAATCTTTACAACCGTGTGTGGTCCATAATATTATTATCCCTATTTTACAGATAAGGAGACTGAGACTGAGAAAGATTATATGACTTGCTTAGAGTCACATAGCTAGTAGTTATCTGAGATAGGATTTAAACTCAGGTCTTCCTGCCAACCCTAAGTCTAGCACTCTTTTCAATACCACCAAATAGCTGCCTTAGAATCTAGAATGTCAGACCTGGAAGGGATATAAATGTAAGAGTGGAAAGGAAACTGAAGTCATGGAATGTCAGGACTTTGAACATAAAATAGTAAAACTGAAAGAGAATTCAGATCATAAAATATTAGAGGTTGGAGAAACCCTTAGAACAGAGAATATCAATTTAATTTAGCAATCATTTATTAAGTGGCTACCATGGGCAAGATATTGGGATTACTTCTCTTCCTTCTTTCCATCCATTCTTCCTTCCTTTCCTCCATCCTTCCTTCCTTCTTTCTTGCCTTCCTTCTCCCCCACCCTTTCCCTTTCTTTCCTGGCTAGACCAGTGACCTTATCAGTATAGGAATACCTAATAGGAATTTCCTAATGAGGAAAACTCCCTTTACTAATCCAGACTGCAATTTCTAGTCTTAGTTGTCTGGGGTCAATGAGAGATTAAGTGTCTGGCTAGGTTGACCCAGCTGATAAATGTCAAAGGTAGGACTTGAACCGAAAACTTCCTGATCCCAAGATCAACCCTCTATGTCCTACACCATGCTGCCTCTCAGGCACTATGAATACAAAACCAAAAAATTAAACTGTGATAGAACATGGACTGTTAGAAACTGGAAAGGACTTTAGAATATAGACCAAAGAATGTAAGAATTGTGATGGGCCATAGAACAAAGAACACAAAATATTAGCTCTAAAAGTGACCATAGAACATGGAATGTTAGATTTGGAAATGACCTTATGATGTCAGAGCTGGATGCCATTATTGAATTGAATTGAATTTCAGAAAAGGAAAGATCTTAGAGATCATCTGGTTCAACCTGTTCATTTTACAGGATGAGAAACCTAAGATTCACAGAGAGGAAGTGACTTGCCCAAGGTCACATGGTGAGTTAATGGGGGCACTGGGAATACAATGTGGGTCTTGAGATGCATATGTTGGGTGTTAGGTTAGGAGAGGGATGTCACAGGATGGATGAGGGGAAAAGGACTACCGAAAGGGTGGGAGAATACAGAAATGACTGACTCAGGAAGGATGAGTCAAGATACTATAATTATATTTTGTATTTTCACACAGAGATTGTTCACAGGAATACAGTTACCTGTGATGCAAAACATGCGATCTCTTTAGTGTTGCATTGTCACACCGGCCGTGGTTTGGGACAGGAAGTGAGAATCTGTTGGATTACAGTAATTAAAGCCACAAGGAGGAAATTTTGGTATGTAGAGTAGCATTGCCTGGCTTGGAATTGGGCCAGCTTGTCAGGGTGAAATCCCCTCCTGGTACAAAAGGGCTTGGGGTTGACTGGTGATGACAAGCGATAAGGAATTGGGTTTTCTATTGCAGTGTATGGGAGGAGAGAAAAGTAACGTAGGCATTTCTAGAAATTAAAAGAACACTATTATTACTTCTTGGGATCAGATAATATTAGAACTGGAATGAACTCTAGAAGTCATTCAATCCAATCCTCTCTTTTTACAGAGGAAAATGAGACCCAGAGACAGTAGATCCCAAAGATAGCAAGTGTCACAGCCAGAATTACATTCGAGTCTTCTCTGATTCTAAAACTATGCTCCCTAATATGAGAAAGCTCCATGAATAACAGCTGTCACTTATATCACACTCTAAGTTTTACAAAGTATCTTACACTAACTTCCTAATTTGATCCTTAGCAAACTCCCAGGAAGGCAGATGCCATAGTAGATGCTAAATGCTTTGCCCGCCTAGTGTCTCATAGAAAGTGAGTGTCAGGGGTGAGATGTGAGCCCAGCCCTTCTGCTTACTGCAAGTTTGACACTTTCTCCACTATATCATGCTGCTTTTCTCCTTTGCCTCATATGTGACCAGAATAAGGTATTTTCATTGTGAACAGTTACTTAAACCTAATTGCTGGGACTCTTCATAAGTAGTACAACAGAGATACAAAGGAGATGCAAAGGGTATGTCCTTTCATAGTGGCTAGAATGGTGGGAGATTCCCCTTCCCCTCACCAACTTACTGGTTGGGAAATCTGAAAGATAGCCCCAAATGAGCTTTGACCTAGAGCAAAGGTCTTCCACCATATCTGGGCCCATCTCCAGTCGTTCTGATGTGTATCTGGCCACTGGACCCAGATGGCTCCAAAGGAGAAAGTGAGGCTAGAGACTTTGAACAATCCTCCCTCACTTAAATCTAATTCACTTACTTGTCATGGCATATCATGGACCTCTTTGAGAACAAATGACAAACAACAGTGACAACAATCTCAATGTTCCTTCCTACGACTGTGGCATTCAAAGTCATCTGCAATCTGAGTCTAAACTACTTGTCTAACTCCCTTTCATACCACTTCCTTTCAAGTATGTTCCAGTCAAATGTGAATCCCCCCAAATCTCTGCCTTTTCCTACAGTCCCATTTCTTCCTGCCTGGATTCATTCCTTCTTCTAACCTCCAATGGATTCCCTACACCATCTTTATCTGTTAAAGTCTCTCCTGTCCTTCAGGACCTACTCCAGGCATCACCTTCTCCATGAAGTCTTCTCAGATCCCCATAGCTCTAAGTGTTTACTCTTCCCTAAGATTTCCCAATACTACTTTGTCTAAATTTTTTTATCTCTTTTGCATTCCAATTTTTCTCATAACTATTTACATTCATGTTGTAGTTCTCACCCTTTGCCTTAGAGGGCAGGAACTTTCTAACTTTTCATCTTTATATCTCCTGTATTCAACACAGGACTTCGCATCTAGTAAGCATTTAATAAATATTGGTTGAACTGAATTGATGTGTGAGAGTTTAGGGGCACCTGCCGCATATTCCCCCACTGGTAATATGGTTAATGGTTAATGGACAAAAGCATTGACTGGGAATTGAGATCCTCAGAATCTGGTCACACCTTTATCACTAATGTGCTATGTGGTTTTTCAGTTAGTCATTTTTTTCTCTCTGGGCTTTAGCTTCCCCATCTACCAAATGAGTATTGGTGTTGATCAACCACAAAATGAACATTTATTAAACACCTGCTAGGTTCCAAGAACTATGTTTAGCTTTGGGGATACAAAATGAAGCAAAAGACAATAGCTGACCTCAAAGATCTTACAATCTAATGGAGAGAGATAGAAATTCCTCCCATCGCTATATAGCACAGTATATTCCTTATATTGTTCTTGTGGGAGAGATAATACAAGTTTTATCTCTCTCTCTTACAGTTGAGAAAACTGAGGCCCATTAGGGGCACCTTTTGCCCAGAGTCATCCAGCTAAGGTGATTTCTGGGCTCTTTTCCCTATACATTGCTCCCTTTGCATGATATAGTGGAATAATAATTATGTATGAAAATAACAAAGACCTAATAGCAGTGGGTATAGGACCAGTTATTTTGCAGCCAGGAAAGACTTGAGTTTTAGTCCTACTTCTGGCACATGCTGGCTGTGTGAACATAAATAGCTTCATAAATTACCCTCAACATAAAACTCCTACCTTCATGGTGCCCAAGACAATTTTCAGAGGCTATTAACTAAAAGCAGGTAGTCCATCTACATTGGCAGAAGGTATTTCCTTGACAGCAACTCTTTACGCTGATGAAACAAGAGGGCCAAACCCCACCAAGAAGGGGTGAGAACAGATAGCCTATGGCTTGTAATATTTATAGTTAAAATGTGCTTCTGCTTTCATTTAGTAAAAAGAGCTTAGGCATGGTTGGGTGAGTTCTCACTTCTCTCTTTTCTCCCATCCAGACAATTTAGGAATTCCTCTGACCCCACTCAACCTATTTCTCTAATTCCCCTTTCGAGCGTGTGGGTTCACAAGCCTGACAAAAAGAACAGCTTTTTTTACATGTAAAATAAAACAAGATTTATGCAGAGATCATGGGACATGACTCCAGTCACTAAACAACCATGCCCAGGAAGCTAAAGTGCTATGGATAATATTCAAGAATATTCTGTTCTTGCAAGAGACTCTTGGCAACCTTGCATATAAGTTCTAAGACAGTGCTAAGCAGTAGCCCAACTCTGGATTCTTCTGCCATGCTTTAGTTCTGCTGGGCAGCAATCCCTTAGGAGCATGCTCACTAGTCAGAACTTCTCAATTTCCAAGTGGGTCTCCATCCTCAGTACTAGATAGAGTCAATATGACTTGGTAGTTTGATTTCCATCCACCATATTTTCCTTCCAGTACCTAAATGAGTCTTCCCTCACCCCTGTTAGCATCTCTTCTGGGTCTAGAAACTCATCAACAGAGACTGATGGGCATCGATCACTTGCAAGAATAGTTTTTGTCTCTCTGGAAAATGCCAAGGAGCATTGATCTAGTTTCTTTCCATTGTGGAGAATACAGTTGCTACTTATCCTTACTCTCTCCAGTTTCCCTTTCAGAGTCTTATCTTGTCAATCAATCAACAAGAATTTATTAAGCACCTACTGTCTGCTAGCAAGATGCTTTGGAGCTTGGTCAAATGTGGAAAAGGCCAAGGTTATCCACTGCATCCTGGTCCATTGCCAGCCACCCTGACTTTTTTCTTGCCGCTGAACTGCAATGGCTTAGGAAGAAAGAGTAAAGCTGACAACTTCGTACAACACTTCCTCACTTAAATCCAGATCATTCGCAAGTCAAGACATCAGCTCATGATGCAACTAACCCTCTCCAAAAATGAAGGGTAAACAGGAAGAATATCTGCTAGGCACTGTACTAGATGCAGACTTGACTCCTTTTCATGTTTCAGCAGCAGCTTTAGAGTTGCCTGGCCTGAAGGCATGTGCAGGAAAAAGTGCGCATGCTTTGTGTTCAGAATCAAGGCTGCCATGAAAGTGAAGGATGCAGCACAGGCAAGCAATGCCAGAAACGCCTCAGATTCATTATGCATTTGATTTTTAATTAATTTTTGATAGCCACATATTCAGAAACCTTTTACTGTTGCCAAATTTTTCACTACCCACAGTTTAAGAAGCATTGTAGAGGATGTAAAGGCAAAAAGAAGAAGCATTTCCTACCTTCTAGGAGTTTTTATTCTATAGATATATGTAGAGATAAATATGTGTGTGTACACTATATGTACATATAGTAGAGTATATGTGCATCATATATAAATACTATGTGTACATATATATATACAACCTATATAATTTCTCTCCATAACATATATAATTTATAACATATATAATTTCTCTAAATAGATTGTAAAATCATATGTGTATATATGTACTCACCTATGTGTATATGTATATATGCACATATATGTGTGTATATGAAAATATGTGCAGAGAAAATACCAAATAATTTGAGAGAGGAGGTAGGAATAGTGAGAGAGACCAGAAAAGGGTCTCAAACAGGAGAAGATGGGGCCCAAACTGAGCTTTGCAGAAAGGTAACCAGGGATTCTGAGAGGATGTATTCCAGGAATGAGAGGCAGTCTGCACAAGGGCTTAGGTTAGAGATGGAATGGAATGTGTGAGAAGCAGTCAGAAGGCCAGGTTGGCTGGACCAGAAAGTGAATGGAGGAGAGTAATGTGTCAAACCAAAGCTCCCGCCTACAGTGGTTTTCTCCAGGAGCAGCTACTAGTTATGGCTACATTTTGAACAGGCAGGCCTTACCTAACATCCTTTCACACAAACATGGCATGGGTTCTGGATGCAGTTTTTTCCATAGGAACAGAACTAGGGCAGAATCAACTGAAGCCTCCTGGGAGGGAAGTAGGGGAGGGTGGTGGAAGGAATGTGTGGAAGGCAGGGTAGGGCTGTAGGAACAGCCAAAGAAGATTGGAGAGGTTTTGGCAGGTCCTGCTGCATAATAGAGTAATATAAACATGGCTTCTCAGTCATCACAGCAATAATCAAGTGCTTTAAAGTTTGTAAAATACAAGTCACTTTACCATGTTTGCCTCTGTTTCCTCATCTGTAAAATGAGCTGGAGAAAGAAATGACAGACCACTCTAATACCTCTGCCAAGAAAACTCCAAAGGAGATATGAAGAGTTAGACCGACTGAACAGCAAAAAAACTACATAAATTATTTCATTTCATCCTCACAGTAACCTTGTGAAGTAGGTGCTATTTCAAGTCTAAAGATCTGAGTTCAGGTCTCAGCTCTGCAACCTTTAGACTCGTGGAAAGATCACTGAATTTAGAGAAAGAATATCTGCATTTAAAACCCTGACTTTGCTTTTTAATGGGGAATTTTGGTGAATTTTCAGAGTTGGAGTGAGTCAATTACTTGCCCTCCTTGATGAATAAGGGATTTGAACTAGAGGACCTTGAAGACCCTATCCAGCTCAGACATTCTATCATTCTATAAAGAATAATTCTGATAGTTGATACTTTTATAATACTGTAAGGATTACAAAGCATTTTATCACAACCAGACTTTGAAGTAAGTGGTGTAAGGATCATCAGACTCAGTACAGAGATGAGAAAACTGAGAGCCAGAGGGATTGTGACATTCCCAAGGTAACACAGCTGGTGAGTTTTGGAGCAAAGAACTTAATTCTCTGTCTCCTTATTCTAAGATCAACACTCTTTCTATATGTCATGAAAGCTCAGCATTGGGTCAACATTAAGTGGTATTGAAAAGTCAAACAGTTCAAGTGGAAAATGTCAGAGTTGCCAACCTTCAACTGTCCCTAGTCTTTTTTTTGTTATCATTTTTCAGTCATGTATGACTTTTGTGACCTTATTTGGGGTTTTCTTGGCCAGGATACTGGAGGGTTTACCAATTCCTTCTCCAGCTCATTTTACAGATGAAGAAACTGAGGCAAATAAGGTGAAGGGACTTGCCCAGGATCACGCAGCTATTACGTGTCTGACACCAGATCTGGACTCAAGAATATGGGTCTTCCTAATCTCAGGCCTGGTATTTTACCCACTTTTTCCACCTAGCTTTCCATCCAGAATTTAGAGACCATCGATTCTCATCTTCTTGGTATCTCCACGTGGGGAAACTGAGTCTCAAAGAGGGTAAATACATTTCCAGCTATCCCAAGAGTCAGAGCTGGGATTTGAACTATGCTATTCTGTCTCTAAATCTAGTGCTCTTTTCTCTACAACACCATGCCTCCTGCTGTTTAACCTTATTTAAAGTGTGTCCATCGCTGAAGGCCTCTGGGTACATATACTCATTATGAAAATATGTAATGAAGCAAAATAACACAGCAACAAACCCTGTTCCCAGGAGGAGAACTAGCACTTCTTCTCAATTGTTGCAATGAGGCCATCCCCAGTGTGGCCTGCTTTTGTCATTAGTTTTTCCACAGCAGGCCTTATTGGCTGAGTCGGTCACTTGTTTTTCATCTTATAGAGGGAACAAAGCCCAGAAAAATTGAATTGAATGACTTTTCTCTTATGGACCTTTTTGCCTCTTCCTATGCCTAGAACATCCTCTATGTGCCTAGATACTTAATGAAGACTGGCTGAATTGAGTTGCGTTAGATTGAAGAAAGTAGGGTGAATTTGTAATAGTAACAGCTGACGTTACATGGTCTTTAAGCTTTGCAAAGCACTTAATATAAATTACATAATATAAATTTGATCCTCAAAACAACCCAATGTAGTATGTGCTACTATTATACTCATTTTACAAATGAGGAAACTGAGGGAATGAAAAGTTAGTGACTTGACTAGGGTCACATGATTAGAAAGTATTCAGAAGCGAGAGTTGAACAGAAGCCTTCCTGGATCAAAGTCTATCCACTATATTGTACATGAGGTCAAAAGATCTAGGTTGGGTTGGCTTTATAGTATTTTTTGCTCTAGCCCTGAGCAAGCTACTTCTCCTCTCTAAGTATCCATTCCCTCTTCCATAAAACAAGGGATCCAGACCATATGATCCCATGGCCATTTAAATTCTGAGATTCTAGGATCTTTCCAGTTCTTTCATTCTAGGATCCTCCTTGGAATGGAATAGAAGGCAAATGCTTAAGGTGGGCAAAGCTTATTATGAATTCAGGAACAGAATTTTTATCTTGGAGGTTCTATCCTGTACACAGCTGCTCTGAGTCCTGCGAGGACCCAGTAGTTGGAAGGGTCTTTATATGAAAAGAAAACTGGAGAAGCAAAATCAGGAATTTTAGAACTGGAAACAAACTTAGAATCCAACATGGAGGAGCTAAGTCAGGCTCAGAAGAGTAGGGAAAATGGCATGGTGGAGAGAGCACTGAATTTGGAGTCACAGGACTTGGGTTTGAATCATGGTTCTATCAGTCATACGTCCTTGACGATCACAGCCATTTAACTTCTCCAGCCTTCATCATTGTTAAAAGATGGAGTTCAATTACATGATCTGAGTTCCCTCTGTTGAAATTGATGATTCTATGGCCTGCCCCAGGTCATAGAACTGATTAGTAGCAGAACTTGGACTAGATCTCAGGTCTTTGGACTCCCTGCACCTACCCACTCAGCCTCTCACATCTCTTGTGAATCTTGGGGAGCTCTGTGGAATGGATCCAGGATTGTCTTTGTATCCAGTTCCCTGAGAGCAGAATGGGGAAAGAGCTGTGGAACATCATGAGACAGTCTAACCTCAGAGAGCAGAGAGGGGTACAGGGTTCTGCTAAGGAACACACCTTGAGCAATGGAGGAGAGGCCATTCCTGAGAACAGATTCATCTTCACATCACATCCTTCTTCTCTCATCGGAACATGAGCATCCTATGCTCTCTTTAGTAAAGGGATGCTGAATTGAGTTCATTCTTCTCTGCGTTCACCTCTTATAGCTCCAGGGGGAAGAAAGGGAACAGGACCTTAGATTATGTTTCTATGGTGACCTATCCTTGATTCTTTTTCTCTTCCCTTGCTCTCCCCCACCCTCTTCTACCAGTTTGATAGTCATATACATTCTTTTTTTTAAATTTAATTTAATGTAATTTTATTGGAGACTGAGTCTCTCTATTTTTCCCAGGATGGAAGAACAACTTGGTCTGTTTATGGACCCAACTCTATTGCTGATTGACATGAAAGTTTTTACTTGTTCTATTTCTGATCTGGTTCAACCCTCATTAGGCAGCTTGGTGTCTTTTACTACTCCCACTCCCCAAGGGTTCACCATATTGATGCTGGACTTAACGAGGACACCTGATTGACTTACCCCACTGCATCTCAGAACTCCAGAGCTCAAATGATCCATACAGCCTTCCTAGTAGCAAAGAGTGCCAAGGTGTCACCACTCCTAGTCACACCCAGTCTGTAAACAACTGAGTTATTTCCTGGCTGTTGTATCTCCCATGAGGCAACCCAAGTTCTGGTCATGGCTCTCCCATTTACTAGCTTTGGAACCATGGGTAATTTGTCAATTGCAGAATATCAGAGCTGGAACAGGCCTTAGGGATCATTTAGTTCAGTCTTCCTCATCTGTAGAAAGAAGACCAATTCTGCCATTGTGAAGATGGGAAACTGAGACACAGAGAAGGAAAATGGCCTGCCCAAAGTGACGGAGTTAGTGATTAGCAGAGGTGGCACCGAGACGTGAGGTTTTGGACCCATAAGTCAGTGAAATATAGTCCCACCATGTAAACTTCCCCACATTCCCTGCTCTTGATCTCAATTTCATTATCTGTACAACAGAGAAAGTAATCTTTGCAAAACCAACTCCACTGAGTTGTTACAAGGAAAGTGCTTAGTGAACTGGAAAGCACTAAATGAACACGTGTTGCTATGGTGACTATTATTTCAATCAGTAGAGACCTCCCAGGCAGGGAATTCCCTCGGTCAGTACAGAAAAGCAACTTACTCACAACTTCGGGTCTTAGGGAATTTCCTAGAACATGGAGAAATTAAGCCAGCATATGTCAGAATTTGAACCCAGGGCCGCTGGGAGGCTCCAATTAGATGAAATTATCGCAGTGTAAGCACTATCTACATATTAGCTATTGTTGTCATTACTCCTGACAGTGAGGCTGGGCTTCTCAATCCGCTAGTCATCCTGCCTCTCTGCTCTGGTGGCAGCTACTGTCCACCAGCATCACCATGATCATCTTCAGTCCTAATCAACGTAGGGAAGCCCCTATCCCAAAGCAAGCCAGCAAGTCATCTGGAAGGTAGAGTTTTATAGAAGTGACTTCAAAGACCATCCAGTCCAATGCCCTCATTTTACAGAAAAGGATTCAGACTCTGAGGGGCTAAGCAATTAGTCTCTGACCGCATATCTAATATGTTTCAAAGGTAAAACATGAACCCACGTCTTCCTGACACCAAGGCAAGACCTCTGTTCACTGTGGCCCACAGCTTCTATATGATTTCATTGTTATTATTTGCATTATTTTTAGGAAAGCTGTTATAAAGGAAATATTCTCTGCCTCACCCAAAGCTTTAGTAGCCATCATCAGTTTCTTAAAATGATTGAATTGCACTTAGAATGATACCTAAAACATGAATATGTTTCCAAGATAGTATCACAATGAATACATAACAAAGCTTCTCTTACTATCTAGCAAAAGAGAAAAGTTCAAGTTAAAAGTTGGGCAAAACTAGGATGAAAGAAAGATGGGATGGGAATTGTACAAAACACCTGTTAAACTCCCATTTGAGAAGTTCATAAGTGATGAGCCACAACTTTGTTTCTGTTAAGTCACTTTTCAGTCATGTCTGACTCTGTGTAACACCATTTGGGGTTTTCTAGACATTTTACACTGGAGGAAACTGAGGCAAACAGGGTTAAGAGAGTTGCCCTGGGTCACACAGCTAAGTGTCAGAGACTAGATTTGAACTCAGGTCTTCCTGACTCCAGCACCACCACTATCCACTGCACCACCAGAGTGCAAGGCAACCTCAGAGTGTCTAGTTCTGGTTCAGCCTAAATCTGTACTGTAGATTCTGTCGACAAGATTCTGTGACCCAGTTATTGCCTGAAACCCTGATCACCTCCCAAAGCAGCTGCCTTGTATTTTGTTAGGAGGTTCTCTTTATGCAGACCTCCTATAACTCCCAGCCATTGCTCCTACTTCCACTGCACTTACTTATTTGTTATAAGCAGTTTTCCTTTTTGTCCCCTCCTTCAGTAGAGTATAAGCAACTTGAGGACAGGAGATATTTTGATTTGATCTCTCTCTGATGCCTAACATGGGATGTGGTATATAACAAATGTTTGTTGATTAACTGAAGCCAAATAAATTTAACTAATGCCTCTTCCACATGAAAACACAGGTCTTTGAGTAGGAAGGACTATGGTTTAATAACAAAGCAATAATAACAACTCTGCTTTTATATGGTGCTACTAGGCCTACCAAAGTCTATATATGGTATCTCATTTGATCATAGAGAAAATAGCGGGGCAGCTAGGTGGTGCAGTGGACAGAGCACCAGTACAAGAGTCAGGAGGACCTGAGTTCAAATCTCACCTCAGACACTTGACACTCACTAGCTGCGTGATCTTGGGCAAGTCACTTCACCCCAATTGCCTCATCCTGGGTCATCTCCAGTCATCCTGATGAATATCTGGTCACTGGATTCAGATGGCTCTGGAGGAGAAGTGAGGCTGGTGACCTGCACAGCCCTCCCTCACTCAAAAGAAAGTCAAGGGCAAGTCATGTCATCATCTCTCTGATGGCATGGTCTTCTTCGGCAACGAAGGACGAACACACACAGAGATAACAGTACTAAGACCAACAGTGAAAGAGTGATGGGTATCAATAAGTACAGCTCATGTTTACCTAGCATTATAACATTTACAAAGTCGCTTTATCTCATTTGGGTAGAGACAATTGAGTATAATATTCATCAACATATTTGAGGTTAGGGAAAAGTGGAATTTCGTTTTTACTATCAAGTAATTTCTCAGATTACCACATGACAGTATTTGGACTATAAATATCCTGCTGTTCAAGGAAATAAACAATGCCAAAAAGCTACTATAAATTCACTGACGTTTTAAATTAATTTTATTCTATTAATCATAACATTTGCATACATTTAAAAAATAGTAACACGTACATGTGTGTGAGAGACAGAGAGACACTGAGACATTATTTATTCCAACTACAGAAGGTCTGTTTTATTTCCTTGCAGACTGAACCATGCAGTGTCAGAATTAAACAAAGATGAAAGTATAATAGTGGCTGCAAATATGAATTCATGACCACTTTATGAGAACTCCATGATCCACTATGTGTGAGACTCATACATTGGAAATCACCGATCTAGTGTGACCCCTCTTAATTTTATATGGAAGAGATTTTATATAGAAGAGATCTGAGTGTTAGAGAGGAAAGATGATTTACCTGCGTTATGCAGCTAGTAAGGGATTCAGACCCTGGTTCTTTGACTCCAAAGCCAGTGTTCTTTCCATTACCCTATTATGGAACATTTTAGGAATTACACTTACTAAAATGAGAATAGGAATGAGATATATATAAATAGACAGAGAGAGAGATAGATATAACAAAAATGACATGAGCATTTTTTGTGCCTGAAAATATGTTATGTTTTTTTTTTTGAGGGGCAACTGTTTGAATTCCTATTCTGCGAATTAGTAAGGATATGATATTACATTTTAATCAACTGAGACATACTCTGGGAAATACTGCAAGATTGAGGAATGGTTTTAGCATTTGGTACATTTAATAAGAGAAAATGTTGTTGTTGAGCTGTTTCTATCTCTTTGTGGCCCCATTTGGGATTTTCTTGGCCAAGATACTGGAATAGTTTGCAATTTCCTTCTCCAGCTCTTTTTACAGATGAGAAAACTGAGGCAAACAAGTTTAAGTCACTTGCCCAGGGTCACACAGCTAGGAAGTGTCTGAGGCTGGATTTGAACTCAGGTCTTCCTGACCTACTCTATCAACTGCACCCATTAGGGGAAATTTTAGAGCATGCCAAATAATTTTCCAGACCAATTTTGCTCCAAAATATGAAGACATTTGAGAAGTTGAATTACTGCAAAGGGACACCAGAGATCATCTAGTTCAGCCCTCTCATTATACAGAAAACGAAACTGAGGCATAGAAAGATTGAGTGACTTGTCCAAGGTCACACAGTAAGAAAAAGGTCCCAGATTCTTTCAATACAATTCCAGAACGTTTTACACTATACTGCACTTGTGGTCATTGCTTGTTTTTAGAGTAGAAATGTAAATATGTGTAATAAATGCATATAATAAAAACATAAAAAGTATATACACTTATTTCCCCTTCATAGATATCTCATTTTAGAGGTACTGCTTCAGTGTGCACAGATTTGACCTCTAGTCACTTTTGTTGTGCCCAAACATCAGTCCTGGGCACCCAGTTACTGCCATTGAGTTTAGCCAGGCCACCCAAGCTAGGGGAAAGTAGCTGAGGTGCTCCAGCTTCACCCCACCTTCCCATGAGTGAGACAGGAGATTGGTATGACACAGAGATGTCTCTGATATGTTGAACTTCTATGTCTCCTAATCTTCTCTTGTGAGTGTTGAACCTAAAAGAGGGAGGACAACCATAGCCATAGTGGAGGAAAGAAGGAGGGCAGAATAGGGCTGCTTCCCAGCAGGTTCACAGGTGTGTCACTGCCTGAAAAGAGTTGGGGAAATATAACTTGGGTTTGGAACTGGAGAACATGGGTCCCCAAGCCTTAGGATGCTCTATATTCACTCCATCCTTAGCTAGCTCTTCAGTGTCTCTTAAATCTTCTCATGTAAACAGCATTGAACCTGAAAATTAATAGTCCTGGTTTGTCTTTGCACTGGACAGCTACAGTTGGGTCCCAGCCTTGTCCCTTTAACACCTATATTATAAAGCCATAAGAATTTTATAGTAACTAGCATTTGTACAGCACTTTAAAATTTATAATACACTTTTTTTCCTGTTATCTCATTCAGTCCACACAGTCATGGGAAGTAAGTAGTGTTATTATCTCCATTTTACAGATGAAGAAACTGAAGCAGACAGTAGTCCATTGACTTGCCAGTATGGCTTAACTAATAAATGTTTGACAAAGGAAATGGATGGAGGTCTTTCTGACATTTTATCCACTGATCCAGGTAGCTACTATTAGATTACAATGTGCTGCTTCTTCTCATTTTGCAGATCAAAAAATTGACACCTGGAAAGGAAAAATTACTCACCCAAGGTCTCACACGTAGCAAACAGCTGAACTGGAATTCCAGTCTCCTAACCCTCAATCCAGCATTCTTCCCACAAAGCACACTGTCCTTTTCCAGTGTTGCTCTCTACTGTGGTCATAGCAGGAACACTTATCACCCCACAGCTTCCCCTCCATATGCAAAGGGAGAGGAGCTGAATACTGTGTCTTTTTTTTTTAGCTCAACTAGGCAAACATATAACAATCTGTCCTTATCAGTTGGATGAATGGAATCAGTATTAACAGCCCACCCTTTTGCCTTCTACAAAGCTACGTATTTCTCTTGTTTCATGATTATCTTTTAACTTCATCCCCAATACTCCATTACACTTGAAGAAGAATGATACTTATATTAACAATCATTTCCAAAATAATCACACCTCATTTCTCTCAGGCTGCTTTCAAGAGATCACAAAACCCAAATGAAGATTATTTTTCTGCTTCTTGGGGGCAGAGTAACTAGTCAGGCCATTGGTAGGCACTGGTGTTTGGCAGTTGGGGATTGGGTGGCAAGTTTCAAGGATGGGAGGGCACCAATACCTCAGAGCACCTCCAGAGGAGGATGAAGTGATAGTGCGGGGACTCTAGATCATGGAAAAAGGGATTCGATGAAGGAGTGGAAGATGGTTCACCCGGGGAAGACAATGTAGCTCTTTTCAAAGACTATCATGGGGAAGAGGGGTGAGATTCACTCTGCTTGGCCCTTGAGCACAGCACTAGAAGCACTGTGTAGACTTGACAGAAATAGATTCTGACTCAACCAAAGAACTCTGTAACCATTAGAACTGTTCATCAATGAGAAGCACTACTTCTCAAGGTAAAGACAGTGAAATCATCATTGGAAGGGGCCAAGCAGAGACCAAGGCAAGAATGATATGAATGGAAAATTAAAATAGGTGGCCCCATAAGTACCTTCTGGCTCCAAGGTGATGTATTACCTTCTCGTTAAGTTGGACACACAAAAAAGTTAATAATAGCATGACATTTAGTGTGGCAAGAAATAGTAAGTGCCAAATAAATGCGTATTTCCTTCCCCTCCCTCAGAACAGTAGTGAGAAAACATAGACGAGAATCACCCAGGATGAGAATTCATTTGCACTGATAGAGTACATCCATCCATCAGTGAAACAGTAGAAGAATCAGTGAAATGTACTGATAGCTGGAAGGGGCATTTGGTGAACGTCAAGCCTTACTCCTCACTATGAGGAAGCTGAAGCTGAGTCACTTAGCCAAGTCACACAGCAAGGACCTGAACGCAGATCTTCTCCATTTTTAGGCTGATCTTCAGGAAGCAGATTCAGTGTGTTACAGGGACGTAGTCTCAGATTCTACAGAACAGTGGAACTTTCTAGAATTTATGCTCAGCTGACCTAGCCTTGGAGGAATCAGGATTACCTTCCTGCTACAAGATATAGGCATGAAAGTGGACTTTGTGAAATGTGGATGTGGATGTGTGTTTATATACATATAAATCTATGTACAAAGACATACATTCCTATATGTAGCACTTGTATTGTGCAAGTGTGTGTGTATATTATATGTTTATACACATTCTCATATAGGTACATATACACATATTGTAGTAATATGTTATACAAGAATAAATATCCTATAAAATGGGTGTGTATATATGTATGTGTGTGCATATGCACAAATATACACATATGCATATATATATTATATGTACAGTCATAATCATACATGTATATAATTACAAGTATAGGTGTATATAGTATATAATGATAGTAGTGTTTTATATAATTATAGTTGTCATAATTATACTAATGTTTTACTACAAATAGAAATATCCTTTAAAATGTCTATATATGTATATAATTATGCATATGTATAAATTATACATTATACTATTATAGCAATGAAAACTACAGTGATGTTTTCCTAGAGAAAGAAAGATCCTATAAAGGGGCTGTGCACATATACATACATGTTATATGTATATACATATGTATAGTTATGTATATGTATTGTATAATTATAGCAGTTTTATATGCAATTATGGTATTATAGTAATTATAATAATAGTAATGTTTTCTTTCAAAAAATAAATATGTACAAAATGACAATACAAAAATATGTGCATATATTATATATGTATAATTAGACATGCATGTATATATGTGGGTGCATATATGTATGGATAAACAATATTACAGTAATAATAATTACAGCCATGTTATATTACAGAAAAGGGCTATATATATACACACAACACATATATGTTGTATGTACATATGTGTGTATAATTATGTATATGTGTACAGAATATATAATTATAGTACTTTTATATGGCATTATAGCATTATAGTAATTATAGCTATATTTTCTTTCAAAAAGAAATAGCTAAAAAATGCTCAACTGGCATAGCCTTCTGAGGAAACTGGGTTACCTTCCTACAAGATGTAGGCACAAATACACACATACACACAATGCACATATACATCTATTATATATGTATAATTATACATGCACATTGTTATATGTGTGTGCATATATGTATATGTATAAATAGTATTACAGTCATAACTACAGTAATGTCTTACTACATAAGTACTACATAAAGAAATTTCCTATAAAAGGGCTGTACATTATATATACACATATACATATGGAAATATGTGGGTTATGTGTATAACTGTACATGGATATAATTGTGTGTATGCATGCATGTATATAACAAATAAAATTCTATAAAATAACTATACACATACAAACATATCAGCAAATATGTATCTATTATACATGCATAATTATACATATGTATTATACGTAAATGTGCATATATATGTGTGTAAATTATAAACTATAGTATTATAGTAATTATAATTATAGTAATGTTTTACTACAAAAAGAAGAAATGTTGTATAAAAATGGATGCGGCTCATCAGAATCCAACGGCTGTGGAGCATGTTTCTCTGCTTGCTGGCTTCCATAACCTTGTGACTAAAATCTGTCAAAGACACTGGCCAAGACTTGAAGAACCTCCCCTAGGCTGAGGAGGGGGTCATCTTCCAGAACAAGGACAAACCACAAGTCTGGGGCCCCCCTGACTTGTGTTTCCTTCCCCATCTCTATGGCACGTGAATTGCCCTGGCAGGGCCCAAAGCTTGCCCTTCCCCCACTCAGCAGCAGCAGCCAGTGTAGGCCATAAAGCACTTCCACCAGGCCGCTTCACTAAATATAAAGTTGTTAGCCTTTTTAAGGGCCATACATCCCTTCAAGAACAAAAAAGCACGTTTATAATTGTTTGTCTTCTTACAGAAATTCTCGTATTTCTGAAACATCTTAAGCCTTTGTTTAAGACTAGATTCTTTTAAAAACAAGTTCTTGGATCAGGGCCATCAGAATAAGGTGGTGAGAGGTCATTTCTTTACTGGGTCATTTTCTTTTGCTGAGGAAACTCCTCTAGCACTGGCACTGTGTTAATAAGAAATGATAAAGGAGAAAGTTTTAAGGGGAAAAGTAAATAAGGCATTTCATACATCATTTCGGGGATGCACCAGAGAAAGGCAGAGAAAAATAACCGCCTGATACTGTACTCAGGTATTTCCATGAGTCAGCATGTCTTCCCTTTTCTGGGCTCTCACTTGCCGCTGCTTTTGGAGGTTGACTTGTTTACTCCTCTTGGGTCTGCTGGGTCCAGAATTCTGAGGTAATTAGCATTTCTCTTTTGTAATGAGTGCTAATGAAGGCTCATCTCAGCTGAGACTGGCTAGTAATTGAGGTTGCTTTTGTTTTAGGGCAACCCATTGGAATCTTAAGATAACAATAGTGATTTTAAGTTTTCCTAATACTTTCCCCATATTGACTCTATGAGATGGACAGTCTAAGAATTAGTATTTCCATTTTAAAGATGAAGAAGTAAAGACACAGAGGCACTGATTGACATACTTGAAGTCAAACAGCTAGTAAGTGACATGGGAGTTCAAACACAAGTCTTTGGACTATTCTTTCCCCTGAACTGCCCTATTTATTATTTTCTATTTTAATTGCAATTATTTGTTCTCCACATCTGTTACTTAATACGTCTCACATTGTGTTTCAATATTTCTGACATAATTGCAAAACAGGTTTGTGACCTTAGACCTTCTCTGGTCCTCAGTTTCCTCATCTGTAAAATGAAGGAGTTGTCCTAGATGACATCCAGGGTTTCTTTTAGCACTTGATCTGTTATCCCTATGACTATGAAAGTTTTAGATGGATGAAGGCCAATGGGATACTGGTAGATTTCAATTCTCCTCACCCTCCATGATGAGGAAGCCATCACAAAGGAGCTAAGATATTTATATATTGTTGAAAAGAAGATGATGTAGCTGTGTTGAGGCCTGGCCTATATAGTAGGTGATTCCTCTGAAAATAGAGTTGTAAGCAGTAGGTCTGACCATGCAAGTGCCCCGCTCGGTAAACTCCAGTGGTTCCTTATTAACCAAAGTTAAATTCAGCAGTTTGGCATTTTAAAAATCCTTCATAACCCAGCCCCAAATCTTCCTTTCTAGCCTTTGCAGAACATTATTCCCCTCTTCAGTCAACCCATGTTGGCTATAGCCTCTTCCTCACACCCAAAATACCATCTCCTACCTCAGTGACTTTGCATAAACTGTTTCCCATGCCTAAAATCTACTTCCTTTTCACCTCTACATCTTCCCCCATCTCTTTTAAAGGCATACTTTTTATTTCAAGTTATTTGAATTGTTTTTATTCATTTATTTCTAGTTTACAACATTCAGTTCCACAAACTTTTGAGTTCCAAGTTTTCTCTCCCTCCTTTCCCTCCCTCCTCCCCAAGATGGCATACAATCCAATATAGGCTCTATATATACATTCATATTTAACCTATTTTCATATTAGTCATGTTGTAAAGAATTATAACCAATGGAATGAACCACAAGAAAGAAGAAACAAAACAAAAGAGAGAGAAAATAGTGTACTTCAAAGTGCATTCAGATTTTATCATTTTTCTCTCTGTATACGGATAGCCTTTTCCATCATGAGTCTTTTGCAGGTGACCTTACGTTGCTGAAAAGAACCGTCTATCAAAGTTAGTTATCACGCAATGAGGCTGTTACTCTGTGCTTCTGTTCTGTTCCCCTCACTCAGCATCAGTTCATATAAGTCTTTCCAGGTTTTTCTGAAGTTCGTGGGCACATACCTCTACTTTTTAGAATCCCGACTTTGCTTTAAAGTTCCCCTCAGATGCCAAATCCGGATATTTTTAGCTGTTAGCATTCTGTCACAAAACTACCCTGTATTTATTTTGACTTTCTTTTGTGTGTATGTGTTATCCCCACACCTCACAAAGCAGATGCAGGCTTCTTGGGGGAAGGGAAGGCTTCGTACTTCTCATATATCCCCAGCACCAAGAATATTTCCTAGCCCATAGCTGGTACTTCATAAACATTTGTTGGCTGATTGACTAGAAAAGGGATGAGTCTACTGATGTCCTTGGGCAAAGCGGGGTCTGCAAGCAGCTGTAGGGAACAGGACCAGGGAGCACCCAGTCAGACCTGCCCATTTCCAGCCCTAGAGAAAATTCACACTTTAGAACTGAAGGTGTACGATTTTTAAAAGACTTCAGAGCTGGGAGTCAGGGGCCCGGACTTGGTCTAAAGCCCTGCCACTGACTCTTTGCCCATCTTTGGGCTGCAGTTTACACATCTGTAAAATGAGGGATGTGGCCTAGACAATCTCCAAGGTCCCTTCTAGGTCGAATATGCTAAAATGAAGAAACTATTCCCAGAGAAGAAAAAGCTTATGACCCAAGGTCACACAGTGAGTTAAAACTAAATCTCGTTCCCCTGACTCCCTGTGCCTCAGCACCCAGCTTCTTCACTACTCCTGTTCCCAGATAAGTGGCACAGTGCACAGAGGGATGGGCTTGCAGTCAGGGAGACTTGAGTTTAAATCTAGCCTCAGACACTTACTAATTGTGCAATCCTGGGAAAATCACTCAGCCTGGTCTCAGTTTCTTCAACTGTAAAATGATGATAACAATAGCACCTGCCTCCCAGGTTTGCTGGAGATAATTAATATTTGTAAAATCGTTATCACAGTGCCTGGCACACAGTAGGTACTGGATAAATGTTTATTTCTTCCCTTCCTACCGAAACATCCCATAACTGGCCCTGACCACAAGAGCTTCAGACAGTTTTTTTTTTTTCCCTTTGAACAATGATATGACTTCACAGACTTTTTCTTCACAGTTGAAAAAATCCAAGAAATGAGGCAGAAATTAAACCCATGGCAGTGTGTCTGACTCTGGAGTCAGAGGACCTTAGGCAGATTACTTACTTTTCTGGGCCTTGCTTTTCTCATCTGTTAAATGGGGGCGGGGGTGTTCCCGCACTTCTGACCCTTAATCCTGATTCTAACATTTCATCTAACCTCTCTGGCTCCCAGTTTCCTCATCTAGAGACTGAAGCATTTGAATCAGATGACTTCTAAGGTCCTTCCATTCCAGGTCTGAATCTATGATTCCCAGATGACTATGTACAATGCACAAAGTATGGTATGAAGGACCAGCACTAGAGAGTCTAGTATAAAGAGACAAAACTTTGCAGCTCTTGCTTAGACTTAATGGGGATAAGCACCGTAACTGAAACATAGAAGGAAGAAATGAACATATATTAAGCACCTACTGTGTGCCAGACATGGTGCTAAATGTATTACATAAATAGATCATTTGAGCATCACAGGGGTTGTTATTGTCCCCCATTTTACAGTTGAGGAAACTGAGGCAGGCAGTAGTAAAGTGACTTTCCCAGGATCACACATCTAATAAGTATGAGGCTGGATTTGAACTTAAGACTTTCTGACTCTAGCATTAGAATTCTATGCCACCTTGCTGTCTCATGACTCTGAAAGAGGATTCTTTACTCCAAAGAGACAAAGCAAGTAAAAGAAGATGTTTTATTAGTATCTATTAAGAACATATGCTCTTATAAGCAAAAACAGGAGGGGTTACAGATAGTGGAGAACACTGGAGAGAATACCATAAGAAGTGGTCATAGAACCAATATTGTCATGACCAAGTTGAAAGGGAATGAAGACACCATCGAGTTCATCAAACTTTCTCATTTTGCTGATGATGAAAATGAGTCTCCAATGAAAGATACTCCAAAATCTCTTGGAATTCAAACCAGTTCTTCTCATACCCAAAGCAATACTCTCCAGGGTTGTCTCTCTACTATATCATGATTTTAAAAGAAACTCATTGGATCCTAAAAAATAGATTTGCTTCTTTCTATAAGAGAATGGCAGAGACCTCAAGCTGGTACCTAAGAAAGTATGGGTCCCTGGAGAATTTCTGCAGTTGGATCAGATGAACTGCCTGCCCCTGGAACCCCACTAAGAATGAATTAAGATAGCTGAGCCAGAATAACAGTTGTTAGCCAAGATCCTCAAGTCTTTCCTGTCTTGTGTTGGCCCAAAGCTGATAGTGCCCAGCCAGGGATAGAGAGATAAATGTGAGGACCAGAGACAAAGCCATCCAAGGAGATGGACTGCTCTCAGAACCACAGCAGGGTTCTCTGCTCTTTGGGGCCATATTTAGACTCAGCTGCCAATGTGGGCTGCCAGCCATGCTGAGTAAACAGTTGAGTCCTGATTGGGTTTGTGCATAGTAAAATACAATCTGCATTTCTCATAGATTCTCTCCCCTCCCTCTTACCCTCTAAGAAGTGGTTTCTTAAAGACCACTGTGGTTTCATGTCTCCATTTCCCTTTGGCAAAGACGGGTCCTATTCTGATCTCGCGTTTGTTTAAATCATTGTGTTTTGCCTCAAGGGTGATCTGGATTCTGAGATGATGTCACAGAAGCTGGATTTTAAAAAAATTAAGCACCAGAAAGGTGGAAAACATAGAATCAGGGAACCAGAGAGTTAAGGGAAAAAACAACATATGGGTCTTTCAATTGAATCTCTGTCTGAATGGCAATTCCATCTATAGCATACTTAGAAAGCTGTCATCCAGCTTCCACCTGAAGACAGGTAACCTCATCCCAACCACACCTCTCCCCAACTACCAGAGGTAGTCAATTCCACTTTTAGACCATTCTAATTATTAGAAGTCCTTTCTTACAAGGAACCACAATCTCTCTGCAACCTGCTCCAACTCATGACCCCTCCCTTTCCTTTCTAGGTCTTCTTCCAGCTAAATGCTTCAAATTCCTTTAACCAACTCTTATATGGCATAACTCTGAGGTTCTCTCTTCATCCTAGCCATCTTTCTTTGTACTCTCTCCAGTTGATCCTTATCTTTCTTAAAATGTGATGCCCAAAATGTGATATCTGTGTATGTATGTGTGCATGTGTGTATATATATATATATATATTTACAGGGGTGTATATACATCATGTGTATATGTGTGTGTATAGATATATATTTGAGATGTGGTAGAATTTGCACAAATTAAAAAGGATGATGAAGTACATTGGCCTATCCTTAAAAATGGAATCTCTACATTAAGGAGTAATTGCTAGTAATTATGCCATTTAATTTTTTTGACCACTGCTTTTCTCTTATGTACTGAAAAGGGGTTGGCTGTGCTGTCAAGTCCAAACATGCCCAGTCTTCTGTACCATCTTTGCAGATGAGGTAGAGAGATGTGGGCCAAATGATAGCATAGTTAGGTCAGCTTAGGCATAGTTGAAGTTGAGACTGTATTGGAAACCAAGAAAAAGATGAAGATTTAAGGTTCTACTTAGAACTTAGTAAGGAAAAAAAACTAAAGGGATTATCTTGAGGACTCCAGAAAAGAACTTCTAGTAGTTGTGAATTACCATTTTGTGATATATGTTCTCTAAATTTGATCTCATTTCCCCCCAAACTCTGTATGTATTTGTGAGGGTGTTTCTCAGAGACTTTTGGCAGGGAAGTTATACTAATTTTCCTTTCTGAAAGGTAATACAATCTGGTCAACTAATTTATATCAGCCAATAATCATAAGGGGGAGGGAGGCAGAGAAAAGTGCCCGAAGTGTCTGAGAGGATATAGTAGCCACACTCTAGGGACCCGACTTGTCATGGTGAGTCAGGGTATTGACAGTATCGACTGATACAATTCTATAGTTAGGGAGTGTTCCCTCAGAGCACATGCTTCAGATTAAACAAAACCAAACCAAAAAATAAGCAAACAAAAAACCCAGATACTAAGGATAAAAATGTATCTATAAATTTATTTTAAAGACTGGTTTGGACTAGTTAGGATCAAAGGATCTTTCCAATTTTGACAGTAAATGTTCATGTTCTAATACCCCATTGACCTTCTAATATTCTGAAGCTGTTTGGTTCTACAAAACAGGTAAGGTGACATACAGATGATGAGCAATCTAAGTATTGTAAAAATTGCTGAATAAAATTCCAACAGAATTAACCATGTATGTACAGAATAAATAGGTTTGGGGTCTTAACTGTCTAAATGTTTTAACTACATATTCTATACTTACCAATTAGTTAATAATTCTCCACCCATCTCAGTCACTGGTTGCCTTAGATTTGCAGATAAACCTGGGCAATGTTGTCAGTCATGGAAGCCTGAAGAGTGAGGTCAGTTGGTAACTGTGTCTTCTCAGTGGGTCTTCCCTCTGAATAAGTAAAGGTTCCATTCCTTTACACTGCCAACACCTTCATCAATGAAGTAGACAGCCAATATGAAGGAAAGAAGCTTCCTGAATACAGTGTGAGAGTTGCCTCTCATACCTAATCTATTTTCAGGAAAGAATAATTGAGAGAGAGAGAGAGAGAAAGGAAGGAAGGAAGGAAGGAAGAAAAAGAAAGAAAGAAAGAAAGAAAGAAAGAAAGAAAAACAAAGAAAGAAAGAAAGAAAGAAAGAAAGGAAAAGAAAGAAAAAAGATACAGATACATCATACAGAGATATGTTATATGTCTCTACATAATATATCTCAATTATATATCTGATGATATTATATAATTACATATATACCATGACATATTACATAATTACATACACATATTGTGTGCATGTATATGTATGTATATAATTTAATGTAACATGTTAATCTATTATATGTGTATGTGTTTGTGTGTATATGTATTTATGTGTGTCTGTTCTGGATGGCACACATAGAAGACAGAGAGAGAGAGAGAGGACTGGAAGTCAATCCCACCTCAGACGCTAACTAGCTAGCTGTGTGACTATGGGCAAGTCACTCAACCTTTGTTTGCCTCTGTTTCCTCACCTGTAATATGGAGATAATAACAGCACCTTCCTCCCTGTGTTGTTCTGAGGATTAAATGAAATGATATATTGTAGAGACTTGGAAGCCTTAAAGCCATATACCAATATCGACCTCTATTAATAACAACAGCCATATTCACGGCATTAAGGCAGTATTGCTTAGGAGATAACATAACATCATACTTTTGTGAATAGGCTAGCTTTCAGAGAGCATTGGTACAGACAGCATGGACCAATACAATTCTATACTTAGGGTATTAATGAAAGTAAATTACAAGTTTTACTGAGGCCCGCCACTGTAGTGTGGGAGCGATTTCTTGTCCTTCTCCCCAAAACTTCAGTGCTTTAGGTAATAATAACACCAAGAAGACATTTATATAGAATTTTAAAGTTTGCAAAGCACCTTATATACAAGAAATCATTTTATCTCCACAGCAAGCCTATAAGGTAGGAATGCTAAAATTACTGTTACTACACCCATTTTATAGATAAGGAATTATAGGTGAGGTTCCAGGAAGTAGTGCTGTTATCATATTTAATATTCGTTAACAAGCATTTATTAAGTGTCAACTATATTCCAGGCATCATGCTAAGCTCTGAGGACACAGAGACAGCAGAAGATAGTACCTGCTATTAAGGAGCTCACAGACTAATGAGGAGACAACATGCAAACAACTTTGTACAAACAAGCTAAATACAAGATAAATTGAAGATAGATTAGAAAATGAAAACTGTTACAGAAACGGTATAGTATTATGGAAAGAGCACTGCTCCTGGAGTAGTAACTGGGTTTGGATTCTGCCCCTGATACTATCTGTAAGACCCTGGACATGCCATCTTCATTGATTTTCAGTTTCTTTAACTGTAAAATGGGGATCCTACCTGTTTGAAAATTGCACTTAGTTTATTTCCAGATGGTCTGATTTTGCAAGCATCTCTCTGCTATGCTATGGGACTGTTATTTTTCCCCCCTAAATGATATTTAGCTAAATTTTCAGCTAAAACAGTATAGCAACTCTTTCAAGTCACTTTGGATCCACTCACCATAACGAAGGAGGATTTATTTCTTGCTACCACAGTGGCTAGAAAGCATTGGCCCAGTCTCTTATTTACTTCCCTACTTCCACCTTGGATGCAGTTTATGAAGATCCAAAAGAGTGAGCATTTTGCAGGTAGTTATTAAGGGAATTGCTGAATGTTTCACACTTGGTAGGCTTCCAGATAGTAACATACATTACCCAGAGGCAACAGAGAGTAAATCATGGGGGAAACCTTTGTCTTGGAGTTAGAAGACCCAAGTTTGCGTCTTGGATAAGTCATTTACTAGTTGTGCGACTTTTTGCAAGTCACTTAGTTTCTCTGTGCCTCAGTTTCCTCAGCTGTCTAATTAGATTAATCATACTTATACTACCTATTTCACAGGGCTGTTTCATGGAAGAGTAGCAAACCTTAAAGTGACTTAAAAAAAAACAACCCTGTTATCTCTTATTATTTCCTGACATGAATCTTTTTCATTTCCCCGAAAACTGGTATCACCTTCTAACTTCCATATTTCTGTCAGTGACACTACCATTCACCCACTCACCTAGGTTTGAACCTTACCGTCATCTTTGACTACTCCCTCTTCCTCTTCCCTTCCCCCAACATCCTGTCAACTACCAAGTTCTGTTGACTCTAACTTCATAACATCTTTCATATCCGTTCTCTCTTTTCCACCCCCACAGCCACCATCCTTGTTCAAGTACTCATTACCTCTTGCCTGGACTATTATAATGGACTCCTGATTGGTGTTTCTACCAGTAAATCCATCAGATGCTGCCAGAATAAACTTCCTTATGTATAGGTCTGACTATGTCATACCCCACCAATCTTCAGTGACTATCCGTTGCATATAGAACAAAGTTCGAATTTCCTAGCTTGGCTGTCCACAGTTAGGTACTTAGCTGTCCAGCCTGATCTCATACTCCATGTACTCTATACACTTGCCAAAGAGAGTCTCCTTTAAGTCTTCCAAATGTCTACGTACCCTGAAATTTCTTCCCTGCATACCTTTGTTCACGACATTATCCACATGTGGAAAATGCTTTCAACCCTTCTGTGCCCATTGAATCTTAACTATCCCTTCAAAGTCCACTTCACAGAATATCTTATGTTCAAAATATAATAGGTTGCTTTGATACATGAAGGGCTTCTTCACCTTGAAGGTCTTCAATTAGAGGTTGATTGACCAATTAGAGGTTGAGGATTCCTTTAAGGCACTACTGAAGTCTCTGGTGTCCCTTCCAACTCTCAAAATTCTGTGATTTCCCAAGCCTTCCTTACTCCTTGTTTTTCCCATTCTGTAACAACATCCTTTTCCCACCCTCAACTTCGTATAATGCTTTGCACTTCTTTAAGATACTACTATAACAATATTCTATTTTTATTTGGGTGTATTTCATACTCTCCTGGCCTCCCCTCCTCTGTCCCCCTAAGCTCCATGAAGGTGAGAGTCATGTCCTGTTCATCTTTGCATTTTTTCTAGCACTTGGCACATAGCCTTACACAATAGATCCTTAATTCAGTTCAGTCATTTTTTTCAGTACTAACTCTTCATGACCCTCATTTGGGGTTTTCTTGGAAGAAATACTGGAGTGATTTGCTATTTCCTTCTCCAGCTCATTTTATAGATGAAGAAACTGAGGCAGACAGGGTTAAGTGACTTGCCCACAGTCACACAGCTAAAAAGTGTCTGAAGACAGATTTGAATTCAGGAAGATGAATCTTCCTGACTCTAAGATCAGCACTCTATCTACTGAGTCACCTACCTGCCCTAGATCCTTAGTACATCTACTGAACTGGGTTGGTTTGAATGTTATGGCATGCCAGTTTCATTTCTATAGTCACTGGCCAATTAGAGTTAGGGCAACTGGTATGTAATCCTTTGGTAAAATAGTGTCCTTCATTAAGTCCATTGAATTCTAAGGGAATTGTTTGTACTTGTAAAGCTAAGGCCTGTTTATTTTGCCCCCTCCCATATGCAAACTGATCTCCCTGTGCCCTAATGCAGAGATAGTCAATTTTTTTTGATTGTCCCTTTCTATTGCTTTAAAAAAAATGAGCATGCATCCTATATATACATAAGCATGTGTATCTACAAATTATATGGATACACATAGTTCTAAATATAGTTTATTTCAACACTTGATTTTCATGGTTATTGTAGCTAAAAAATTATAACTTACAAAGATAAGTAACTCCAAATGGAAGAAGTGTATCACTGGCTGAACTTACTAAATCATGATACTCATTTTTCAATCCCATCCACCAATTATGCAAAAAAATTTTTTGAAATTCAGCTAGAAAATTTCCATCTTCCCTGATGTCAATCAATTTGTTCTTGCAAACGAATCAGAAAGTGTCGCATTTTAATATTTTAACAAATGGGTTCAAAACCTACTGAAACTCATGAAAGATTTTCTAAAAGATTAGAAAATAGTTTCCGAGTTTTTTGGAGTATGTAGATATGAGAGTTTTTTAATAGGTGACATATTTTCATTAATGTTAAAATAAAATCACACAACAATGAAAATGTCTCCAAACTTTCATTTTCAAAATTCTCTTCCCATAACACAAGTTTATTTTTAAATGCAGGTGCTTTCTCAGTCATTTTGTCTGATATGTAAAATATTACACAAATATAACACCAGAAGTCATTCCCTAGTGGATAAATGGTCAAAGGATGTGAACAAAACAATTCTCAGAAGAAATGGCAAAATGTTAACATCCACAAGAACATAATTATTTTAAATCAGAAACAACAATAATAATACAAGAAATGAAAACCAAAACAATGCTATTGGTAAATTGGCAAAGATAACAAAATATGGGAAATCAACATTGGAGAGATTGTGGAAAGACAGGCACATCAATATATTATAGTTGGAATCATGGAAAAGGTCCAACTATTCTGGAAAGTGATGTGGAATGAGGCAAAGAAAATGAATAAAATGTTCATACCTAAATATTTTCAACAGTTCAGCATCAACCTGATATGCAAAGAAAGAAGTTGGGAGCTTGTGCAGAGTTCAGGAGAGAGGGGATGGTGGTGAGATGTCTTTAAACATCCCCAACAACTAGTTGGGTGGGGGAGGGAGATGCAGCCCATCTTTGATTGGTTGTTCCCACATCCATGAAAGTACATGAACCCCATGGTCCATGGTTTGGACACTTCTGCTCTAGTGAACCTAGTATCTTCCAAGCTAACTGGTCCTACTACACTTCTCTAAACTTCTCTGATGGCCCCATATCAAAACTGATAGAGAGACAAAGCCTTAGAGAGAATGGACCTTAAATCTAGCAAACCTTTTAAATCTTTTGCATATGTCAGCTTCAATAAGTAGTTTGACAAAATACAAGGGGAAAGGAGCAAGCCTGTATTAAGCATTTAGCATGTTCCAGGCACTGGGTTAAGCCCTTTACAAATACTATCTCACTTGATCCTCACATCAACCCTGTAGGATGCATGCTATTTTTATTCCTACTTTACAGATTAACGAAACGAAGGTAGACAGGTTAAGTGACTTGCCCAGAGTCACAGAGCCCACATACCAGTAAGCGTCTGTGGTCAAATTTGAACTCAAGTTTTCATGCCTCTATTCACTGTGCCACCTATGATTTAGTCATAAATAGAGTCAGCCACAACTCCATCTTTGGAGTCTGGAGAGGGCAGTCAAGATACCTGGGACTGAGTTTCAACTTTGTGGCTCCCCTTGACTAAGTTAATTCTTCATTCTGTACCTCACTTTCCTCATCTGCCCTGTCTCACAGAGCTGTTGTGAAGATCTAGTGAGTCAATGAATACAAGTACCCTTTGAAACACAAACATTCTGTGCCTGGAATGCTCTCCCCTCCTCACCTTCACCTTCAAAATTTAAGAACAATTCCTGAATTCAAAAGGCAGGGGATATAGCTCGTCCAACTCAGGGAAAGACTGAAGGAGAGATGACCCTGGAATCTCAAAGGTAATTTTGGTGATGTTATGGCAAGTCTTCCTCGGGCAGGAAAACTTTGACTTATGAGCCTGATAGACCATGTGATTGTTGTCTGAGGACCAATCTAAGGGTGGAAATCTGACCATCAAGTCATGAATCATTTCAGCCATAGCAACATAAAGGCATCTACTAGAAGAGATAGGGGTTAGAATCTGTGCCAGGGGAAGGAGCATCTACAGTTGGATGTTCTATGTAATTGAAGTGCAAATGACAGAAATTTCTAAAATGTCATTATCAATTGGAGATTATACCTTGAAAATGGTATAATCTCTTCCTTGCTCTGGGAAGGAGAAAGGGTCTCCTTGAGCAAGTTACATAATCTCTCAGGGCAGGGAGGAAGGGAAGGAAGGAAAGGAAGGAAGGAAGGAAGGAAGGAAGGAAGGAAGGAAGGAAGGAAGGAAGGAAGGAAGGAAGGAAGGAAGGAAGGAAGGAAGGAAGGAAGGAAGGAAGGAAGGAAGGAAGGAAGGAAAAGTGCTGAACCAGGTGGCCATCATACCATTTTAGTTTTTAAAAATCCTTGCCTGATTCTAAAACCACCTCATTATCCATTTTCAAGGGCTCAAATCATGCAGGATCTACATGAATCTGAGAGGTAGAAAAGGACTCAGAGGTTTCCTTAACCATCTGATACTGGAATAGAATACATCTCCCAAAGCGGTCATTTGACCTCCACTTGAAGACTTCTAGTGATGAGGAAAGGACTACCTACCGAGATAAATTATTCCATTTCTGCACTGCTCTGATTATTGGGATATTTTCCTTCTTATCTAGCCCAGATCTGTCTCTGTGCAATGCCTACCCATCAGTCTTACTTCAGTCCTCTGGTTTTTCAGATACTCAAAAGTTGCGCTCATCATGGCCCCCCTAATTCTTCTGTTGTCAAAACTATATGCTCTCAATTCCTTCCATTTGCCCTAGTATGATATAGTCTTGAATCCCCTCTCCATCCTAGTTGACTTCAGGATTTAGACAAAGCATTTAGGAAAAGTTGTGAATAGAAACAGTTTGGAATTTGTGACTTTCCCCACTCTAATTCTTTGCTTTTTCCCTGGCAGAGAAGAAACTGTAAATAACATTTGGTTGAAGTGTACTATCAAAAGGGCATGTGCGGGTTTTTGTCTTTTTGTATTTAAGTTCAAAATTAATTACTTAAAAAAAGTGGGAAATGTAGTTTATGATCTTATCAGGGATAATTGGAGCAGAGATTTAGAGCCGGAGTAGAGCTTAGAAATCATTTTGTCCAATGTCGTCATTTTATACCTGAAGAAACCAAGACTCACAGAGTTTTAGGTCACACAAGTAGAAAACCAGAATTCAAGCCCAGATCCTTTGATTCCAAATCAAATACTCCGTTTTGCTTCTTTTAAGCTGGATTTCCAGATCAGGGACAGGTGTTGGTTAAATGAGTAAAACTGAGGAGAAATGATTTGCCCAATGTCACATGGTGACCATGATGGAAAGACCTAGGCTCAGAACAAGAGCTGCTGAGTCCTGGCCCACCTCTCTCACCATTATGCCAGCTTGTCTTAGCACTTCTCTTAATCACAGCTGAGAAACTCTTGGGGGAAGAAGCAATTTTCATTTAAGTTGAAAATTGCAATGGCTACAGAAACACTCAGAATTATTAAGAAAATGATGCCCTCAAATAAATGTTTGAAATAAATTGATGTTATTGGCTCCGTGGGAAAGATACCTCAAAGCCACTTCTCTCAAGTCCAAAACGAGAAGCAAATTAAGAGATGCCCTTCAAGCAGCTTGGAAAAAACACAGAGTCCCTAATAAATATCTCAGCAATCCAATTATAACATTCAAATCAAGGAGAGAAAAGACTGTATCAAATAAAAAGAAAGCCTTCATTGCCATTGAAACTACAGGCTGCTTCTCTGTGTCTACAACCAAAGGGAATTTCAAAGTCAGCATTATAGTGGAGAAAAAATGTCATGTAAATGAGTGTGAAATAATCAAATTTCTCTGGTGGAAATCAGTGCAGTTGTTTGATGTCATTTTGACATTCAGCATAATTTCAGCATCAACACTGAAGTTTAAAGGATCAGGGCGTGTGCATGAGATTTATGTGCTATGAAGTCAGTCATCAGGAAAATCTAAGTCGAACCAAAGATGGACACAGTGGTGGGGCGCAGAGAGTTTTTAAAATGAGAAAGCCTTAAAGTCTTCAATTATATTAATTCAAGAAAAGGTAGGGAAGGGAGAAAGGAAGAGAGAGATGGAGACTGAGAGAGCTGGGGCAGGGGTGGGGGGAGGAAGGAGGAAGAGGAGAGAGAGAGACAGAGAGGGACAGAGAGAGAGACAGAGAGAGATGGAAAGACAGAGAGAGACAGAGAGACAGAGATAGGGAGGAGAAGACAAAAAGGCAGAGAGAGAGTCAGAGGGAGACTGACAGACAGACATTACCCCTTTGGGTTGGATTATCAGGAATTTGTCATTATTGGTAAATTCTACTAGAGTAAAGTAAAACAATACCTGATTATGGTTTTTAAAAACTTCTCAGTATTCTGGTTCTGATGTTAAAACCTCTTCCAGCTTTAACATTCTGCATCTTAAGATCTATTCTAGCTCTTACGGTCTTTGTTCTATGAGCCCCTCCAAGCTCTGATGCTGTGGTTCTGCACTCTCAGAGTTTAAATGAGAATTTTCAAAGATATCAATCCAACTCAATTCAATGAACATTATAAAACATCCACTTCATAGTAAAAGGTAGAGGAAGTGGGTACTGGGGATAGATTTCTGTCTTCAAGGAGTTTACAACTTAGTGGAGAGAGGAGTGACCCCTACATATACATATAATTTTGATATAAGTGAAATTAAAAGTGCAAAGAAGAGATCTCAGGCAAAATGCTTGGAGAAATTTGAAGTTAGAAAAACAACTTTCAGCTGGGAATGTGAAGTTATGGAATGCTTGGTGGAGGTAGAGTTGGGCTTGGGAGGAAGGTAGGGACTTCAGCCCACTGGTATGGGCATCAGGTGAAATTCTTTCTGCCAGTAAGAGACAGGAGAAGCAAAGGCAAGAAAAGGCAGAATGAGAATGAGGGGTTTGGTTTGGCTAGAATGTCGAATACCTAAAAGGCACCATTGTGAAATAAGGGTGGAAAGGCAGATTGGAACCAGTCTTTAAAGGGCCTTGATTGCCAAGATCAGAAATTTGTACTTTATTTCAATGGTTTTCAAAGTGTGGTGTGGAGATACCTAGGGGTCCCTAAGACACTTTCAGGGGATCTGAGTTCAAAATAATTTTCAAAATAATAATATGATATTTTAATTATAATACAATAAATATTGCTACATTTAACCTACATAAATAAAAACTCTTTGGGAAAGGGTTGTCAATATTTAAGAGTCTAAAGGGGTCCTGAAACCAAAAAGTTAAGAACCTGTGTTTTACTTAGTAGGCATTGGGGAGCCACCAAAGACTTTGTGTAAAGTCTTTATGCAAAGGAGTTATGTAACAGAGTGTCACTTTAGGCATATGAAAGACGGAAAGAGAGACTAGAATTGGGGAGTCCAACTAGATACACAGTATTTAATAAGTGCCAGGCACTGTGTACACTAGGGATACACATGCAAGGAAGTAAGACTGTTCCTGTCCTCAGTGTGCTTATATTCTAATGACAAACATCTTATAAAAGGGAGCTAGAAGGAGGTGGGAGGAGGTTAGCTTAGGACAGAAACTGCCTGTTCACAAGTGTGGAAATGACTGGGAAGTGAGATGGGCTCTTAGATCTGGGCAAATATCAAGCAAAATCTCACCAATCAGAGACTAAGGCAGTACTAGGGGAGGAATCCAAGGTTTTAGAGGGGAGAAGGTAGAGATGATAACCAGAGTGGAGAGAATCCAGGGTGGAGATGGCCAGGAAGGAGATTGTTGCAATAATTCAGATGAGAGAAACCTAGGACAGGATGGTGGCTGTGGATTGGAATCTGTTGTTTTTTCTTGGATTTTCCAAGGAGGAGGAGGGAAGGGGGCGTTATTCAGGCTTCTTCTACCATAGTCACTAACTGATGGCTGAGACATATCACCCAGATACAAAGGAGTTAAAGCAATTGGGAAGTGTCACATACAAGATTTTATTGTGACTTGTATTCATGGGCTTGTATTTTATCATGACAATTGCTGACGTCCCTCAAGTTTACGCTTCAAATAGGACCAAGAATTCTCTCTTTCAATATTTTCTAGCCTGCAGCTGACTCCGATGAGTTTGTGATGATATAACTGGCTCTTCATCAGATTCCACTGTCAAAGGCTGCCAAGACAAGGCCAACTGTTTCCTTGGAGTTAAAAGTCACTCAGGAGATAATTTAAATATTAGTTAGTGTTAAGGGTCAGGAGATAATTTAAATATTACTATTGAGGGTACCACCATCCTTCCAACACCCGAGTTCTCAACTAGGTATTATCCTTGACTCTCTCATCCATCCTAACCTCCCCCTTTCCCCACCCCATCCAATCAATTGCCAACTCCTGTCTTTTCTACCTTCTCGTCATCTCTTGGCTGTATTTTCTCCTCCCTTCTGACACTGCAGTCAGTCTGATGCACACCATCATGACCTCATGCCTGGATTATTGTGATAGCCTGTTAGTTGGTTTCTATGCCTGAGTTCTAGCTCATCCTCCGCTCAACTGTCAGTCAGATTGATCTTCCTGTGGGGCAGTTCTAACCACATCACCCCATCCCATTCAGTAACCTCAAAAAACAATCCTCTGTTTCTCTTTTTAGACTCTTCATAAACAAGCCCCTTCCTATCTTTCCTGCCTTACACCTAATGCCTTCCCAACCCCACCATGAACTCCATGATTCATTCACATGGACTTCTTTGATGCTATTCTTCCTACATATTTCATCTCAGGGACTCCAGGCATTTTTCCCATCTGTCCCCCATTCCTTTCTCCCTTATCTCTATCTCCTGACTTCCCAGCTAGAGTCCCACCTTCTGCAAGAAACCTTTTCCGCGTTGCTTTAATCTTTGTCACTTATCTCTGCCGATTATCTCCAATTTATCCTACATACATGCATTTGAACATAGCTGTTGAAAACAAGGACTATCTTCTGCCTTGCTTTGCATCCTGGGTATTTAATAAATGCTGGTTGATTGCCTGACACAGTCCTTGCCCTCCAGGGATTTATAAACATGTGGTAACCAATAATTCACACAAGGTTGAATGTGCGTGTACCAGCATAAGACGATAACAGTAACTGAAGTGCCTACTGTGTGCTCAGTTCTGGGCTTATTGCTGGGAGAGGCATAAAGTTAAGATAAAGCAATCTAGTAAGGAGATAAGACATGAATCCAGATAAGTATAATCCATAATGTTACATGATGGTTTCATTAGGGGTACATAAAAGGTGTTATATGAGGTCCAAGAAGAAAGGTTAGTACTAACTGGGGGAGGGGAGAGTCAAAGAGGACTTCTGGAAGGAGGTGGCATCTGAATTCAGCAAGTGAAAAGAGGGAAAATATTCTAGACACAGGAAATATATTATCAAATATCATGGGGGTAGGAGATCACAGGATATTGGTGGGGGTGGGGGCTGTGGATTTTGTTTAGTTTGGCTGGAGGGTAGAATGTAAGAATGAGAGGAATATGACATCAGTCTGGAGGGTGGAATAAAGACATTGAGTGAGACCATATCACTTGGTGGGAAGAGCCTTGGGCTTAGAGCTAAGAGAGATGAGATCTTATCCTAGATCTAGCATTTACCAACTCTGTAACCTTGAGCAGTGACTTCCCTGGACCTCAGTTTCCTCAGCTGCAAAATCAGGGTAGTAACACCTGGCTGTTGTGATGCTGTAGAAAGCGGGGTTGCTGTTGTCAAGACCAGGACCTTCCAGAGTAGAACCTCAGAGCTAGAGGGGCCCTGGGACACCTGATCCAGCCTTTACCTGGACAAGACCTGCCCTGCCTCCATCAGCAGGGGCTTGTCCAGCCTAAGGTAAAAGACTACTGGCAAGCATGCAGCCCGGAAAAAATGTGGGTTCTGGAGAAAAGAGATCTGGGTTCACTCTATGGCTCTATGGCTCACTGACTGGGGAACCTTATATGGACCCTTTGAACTATCTGGGCCTTGATGTCCTCACCTAAAAAATGAGAAGTTTCAATGACATGACTTCTAAGGTCCCTTCTCCTCCTGGGCTGCTTCTGTGAACTCACTACTCCTTAGACAGCCCATTTGACATTCATTCAAGCCAACATTTATTAAACACCTACTAAGTTTATAAGATGCTTTTGGACAACTCTCACTGTTAGGACTTTTTCCCCCTGCATCAAGCTGACATAAGGCACCTGTCATGGTTCTGCTGACTTTTGTGGACAAGCAAAGTGATTAAGCAGCTTCCCTCAGTTGCAGGTGTGATCACCTGCTTCTGGACTCAGGGATGATCATTTTATCAAACTCTCTGGAAACTGAATCCAAATGACAGGCCTGTTCTGCTAAGAGCAAGGGCTAGAGACAAGCTAGGTTATATAATGCCACAGAACGAAATGACTCCCTTAATAAAATGCACAGAGTTTCTAGTAGCAACTGTGATAACAGAACCAGAAAGTGTCATACAGAAAATGAAATAAAGTACAGTAAAAGAATGTTGGTTTGGTCTTTGAAACTTCCTGTCTATAGCAGACTTAAACTATTGAATGACATCAGTCTGTTCCTCAAGGGCCTATCCTCCCTGGGAAGAAAAAGGGGCCTCTAAAGACCTAAAGGTATGGGCCTCATCTGGTTACAAAGGAAAGACCTCATGTGTATCCTAGGTTTTTTGTCTCAAGGCAGATAAAGTAGGTTTTCCCATATCATTATACTGGAGCTATATGAAGGAAGTTTTCCTTTTTTTTCTTCCTCTCCTCTCCTCTCTCTGTCTCTCCTTCCTTTCCTTTTCCCTCCTTTCTTTCTTTCTTTCTCTCTTCCCTTTTCTTTCCCAGATCTATGATAGGAGTTCCAAGTGAGGAACTCTCCTCCAAAGCACTTAAGGAAGTGCAATGACAAGTGTAGTGACTTACCTAATGTGAAAGAGCCAGTCAGCTTTAGAGCCAAAATTTAGAGTTGACTCCAAGGTTACCTTTCTCTCTCCTATGAGACTTATTCAGGAGAAATTATTCATTTAAAATCAAGCTCCACAGAGGTAGAGATTGGGTAATTTTTCTTATATTATGAAAGATAGGAGGCTTAATAGGAGCTATATTGTGGGATAAGCTTACATTTTTGTAGGCAGTGAGGTGGTACAATGGGTAGAGCGCTGGGCCCGGAGGCAGGAAGACTGGAGTTCAAATCTGACCTCAGATACTTACTAGCTGCTGTATGACCCTAGGCAAGTCACTTAACCCTCAGTTTCCTCATCTGTAAAATGAACTGGAGAAGGAAATGGCAAACCACTCTACTATCTTTGCCAAAAAAAAAACCAAAAACCAAAACCTCATACAGGGTCACAAAGAGTTGGACACAACTGAACAACAGCTTTAATTTGGCTTAGCCCATCAGGTTCAAGGGGTTTTTGCTTATTTGTTTAAATGCAGTAGGCACTCATGAACCATAAGAATCTACTTAAAACTGCTTTGCTAATTGAAATTTTAAAATGCATAATACAAAAATATCAACGATACAAAATCCCATTTAGTGACAACTTAGTTGCTAAATCTGGAACCGAAGGAAGCTTCCTGCAGACAATTTAAACTCAGGAAAATATTTCTAATCATACTTCCCTCCTCTAGGCATACCTATCTTTTTAATTATTCAAGCCACCAAGCCTGGAAAGCCTGGGGTGGAACTGAACCTAAGGGTAGGGAGGAGGCCTGGTTGAGCCTGTAACAGTAACTATAGCCCAGGAGCCTATCTCAGGCTCCAAATAGAAGCTACGTAGAAAAGTATTGGCATGTTTTTTCCATCAATATCAGAGTTACAGAAGTGGGATAACACATGATCATTTAGGGAAAGGCTTGCATTTAGGAGTAAAAGTGTGGTACAAGGGAAAGAGAGTGGATGGAGGTTCTTAAAAAGCAGAGTTGGAAGGATCCATAGAAATTATCTGTTCTGATCTGGTCCTTTTACATGTGGGGAAACTGAGGCTGGGAGATTAAGTGATTTTTCTGAGATTAGCTAGCTAGGAAGCAGCAGAGCCAGTACTCAAACCCAGAGCTTCAAAATATCCTTTTCATTTAACTTTATGCCTGACCCACTTTCCACCCACCCCTTATGCTCCCAACCCTCATCTTACCTCAGTTCATGTTTATCTAGTTGCCTGGATGTGCAGAACATTGGAAGAAGATGCACAGTCCAGTGCCCGTGCCTTTCTGGGTCTTGCAAATCTGGTAGAAAAAGGTGACTCAAACACATAGAACTATAATAAAAAAAAAAAATCGCATGTGATAAAATACAGCAGAGAGCTTCAAATGAAGATCTATGTATGAGGTCCAAGGGAGAAAAGTTGTTAATTACTTGGGAGCTGGAAGCAGAGAAAATTTAGTGAAGGAAATGGCATTCAAGCTGGGTTTGAAGTAAGACAAATTTATTTGTCCCTCTGAACCTTAGTTTCCTTAAATGGCCCTCATCATCATCATCATCATCACTTTTGCTAACTGGGTTGAGGAAGGTAATAGAAAAGGAGGTTTTTTAATTTTAATTGACACACTCTCTGTGATCATGGAGCTCAAGGACTTGGCTACTTATTAATATACAATTTCAGAAGCTGTTTTGGTTTGGTTTTTTTGTAGGAGTTCAGAGCAAAAGTTCTTTTTTGGACCTCCTCCAGGGCAGGGACTCTCTATTTCCATTCTGTGTGTCCCTTAACACAGGCCTAGTACTTAGTGGGTGCTTAATAAATGCTTATTGAGTGAAAGGCTAATGTTCTCATGGAGGAAGTCTTCATCCCCACTACAATAACATGGGTGGGGCAGCTTAGCCATATCCTGGAAGGAGATAATTTAGCTGGTGTTGTTAGTGCCTTGCTTGGCAGGGGAGGGTGCTGCCCTATGCAGGTGGCAGACGAGTGGCCATCACTGAACTCATCCAGTCACACCCTTCTTCCCTTATGAACTCTTATCTGCCCAGATCCATCCCAGAAGCACCATTGTTCCCCAAGGGGCATCTTCTTTGCTGGGTAGAAACCTTGAGGAGTCTCAACTGGGTCTTCACTTCCCATGGTCCCATCCCAGGATGCCTCATGCCTTCTTCAAACTAGCATGCTCCTTCCCCAACCCCTACCTTTGGCCTCAGGTGACCTCTCATGCACCCTCACCTTCAGCCCAGGTAGCTTGGAAAGGCAGGCAAGGGTGTGCCTTCAAGACTTTGAGGACTCCTCCCTGCCCCCAGAGAGGTGAAGTCTCCATTCCACAAGATTCCTTTCTGAGCCGAACAATTTATCTGGCCTCAATCCACAGTGCTAAGGACCCACAGTGTCTAACACCAGCATCTGGACTTAGGTCAGAACATTAAGGATCATGGATCCAATCCCTCAAAGCACCCTCCCACATTCCACACTGAATCCTTAAATCAAAGCCCTGAGGAGAGAAATCTTTATTTAGGAAGAAAACTCACTGGTCTTGGAGTCAAAAACCCTAGGTTCAAATCCAATCTCTGCTCCTTACTAACATGCAGTCTTCCTAGAGAGCTAACATCTGAACCCTCCCTCAGACACTTGCTGGTGTTATAACTCTGGGTAAGTCACTTAACCTTTCTCAGCCTCAGTTTTTCCATCTGTAAAATGAGGATAGTCACAGCACCTACCTCACAGGACTATTGTGAGAGCACATAGCTTTGTATATGCACTCTATAAATGTCAGTTATCAGGATCATTATCATTAACAATGTGACCTTGAGTAAATTACTTTCCTTCTCTGAATCTCCGTCTCCTCATCTGCCACATGAGGGTAGGTGGGGGATTTTGGTGATCCCTAAGCTTCCTTCTGGCTTTGACAAGTCTTTGATCCCACTATCTTCCCATGTCTGCAGCATAGGAGTGATGGGACACAAATGGCAGGAGAAAGGGAGGAGTTACTTAAAAGCATCCAGCTGGTCCAAGGAGCTGGCTCTCTAACAGATTAGCTAAAAACCCCTCTGTTCCTCCATCCCTTTAACTTGATGAGATTCTCAATCACCTGTTTCCTATCGCTTTTGTCAATTCCATTCCACAGCTTAGGTGAGAAGGCATCAGGCTGATAGGATGAGACTTTCCCCACACTGGGTTTATTAGGTTTAGGTGAGCAAATCCTCTTAAGAAAAATTATTCATCAGCTGGTGGCCTAATTTTCTCATCCTGGGGCCGAAGCAGATTTGTTTTGCATAAGTGCATTGATTTCACTCAGTCCATGGTATGCAGACTTGGGATTCATTTACTGAGAAAGAAAGTGGTCTTGGACCTCCATCCCTGGGGAGGGGGAGGGGAGGGGGTTGCGAAGAGTCCCTTTCCTTTAGGGAAGATGGCATAAGGGAAAAAAATACTGCTCAGAGAATCAGAATACTTAGGTTTAGATACTGTATTGTCATGTCTTAGCTGTGTGACCTTGGACAAGTCATTTCCCTTTGAGTCTCCCCCATAAAAGGAGATTAGTGATCCTTAAACTACCTACCTCATGGAGGTGTTAGGAGAACATTTGGTGAAGCTATAAGGGGCTGTCGAAATGTGGCTTGTTAAGCTGATTCATTGACTTAATTATTGGTTTCACATTCAATGCTGACCTAGACCAGGTGAAATAAACCTTATTCCTAAACCCCACATGAAATTGTTCAGGTTCAGGGTTCATGGCTCTTCCCTTCCCCCCAAACATTCCTATAACCTTCTTTTGCACTTGGTAGCCTGCCTGGATTTACTCACAAACAGTTTATTATGGTGATACTCATTTCAGTAGTTCAAGACCCTGCTTCCTTCTGTTGGTATGGGGGTGTCTTCCTTCCAGTCATACAGATTATAGCCCCTCAATGCTTTTCTGTTGCTGTTTAGTCGTTTTCAGCTCTTTCTGACACTTGGTGACTCCATTTGGAGTTTTCTTGGCAGATACCAGAGTACTTTGCCATTTTCTTCTCCAGATTATTTTGTAGATGAAGAGACTAAGGCAAACTAAGTTAAGTGACTTGCCCAGGTCACACAGCTAATAAGTGTCAGAGGCAAGATTTGAACTCAGGTCTTCCTGGCTCCAAGCCTGACACTCTACCCACTGCATCATCTAGTTGCCCCATTCCCTTCTTTAGGGAAGAGTAATTTTACCTTCTCCTGGAGGCCTTTCCTGGTCCCCCCCCCCTTTATCTCCACTTTCTCTTTGAGAGTATTAGATTTGAAGTCAAATGACCTGAATTCAAATCCTGCCCCAGTCATTCTCTACCTGTGTGACCTTGAGCAAGTCACCTGACAAAAATGAGTTAGCTTCTCAAGTAACCACAAACTCCCAAGTTCTGATCCTCAGAGTCACTTCTCTTCTTCAATAAAATATTGAAGGGTAGCTTTAGTGGAAAATGATGCTACCACCTTCCATTTTTATAGGTCTTGGTAAACATCCATTGTCTCATCTATTATCATGCTACAACCCTGTAAGGGAGGAAAGAAAATTCACTCACATTTCTCTGACCACTTAAGGTTAACAAAACTCTTTTCCCACAAGACTCTTTTAAGATAGGTAGTGAGAGGATTGCCATCCCCATTTTAGGGGGGAGGCAACTGAGACTCAAAGGAGGTGAAGCCCCTTACCAAGGTCAAACCAAGCCTACTAAGTGGCCAAGCTTGGGAACCCAGATCCAGGTATCCACTAGCCTAGTGCATCAGACCCCACTGCCTATATTCACCCCACACTCTGAAATTTCCTAACTTCCTTCAGAAAAAGGCTTTCAGGATAACCGGTGGCTTGGGTAATAGTTGACACCTGCCTCCAAGGGAGGGAAAGACAAAGAAGATTGTGTAATTAACTCTCACTGGATGGGAAGAATTACTCTTATTTGAATAATGCTTCTCTAGAATAATGCACAGAATTACCAGCCAAGCCACCGGGGACCCAGGTTTACTATCAGGTATCCAAACAGAGACAATATGGCTTCTCTTCTCTCCCCATTTTGTCTCACCTTCTCCTCACCCTTTTCTCTTGCCATGTTTTTCTCCACCACCCTTTTGTCTCTTTTCCCCAAAGATCTTTATTCATTCAACGAACATTTGCTGAACATTTACAATGTATTTGTGAGATAAAGATAGAGATACAGTGGTAGGAAATACAATCCTGAAAAGGTAAGAGCAGGTGAATATTCCCCTCCTTCCCTCACTCACATGGTTATTATGAAGGGATCAGGAATAGAGCTATTATTTCAGTGCTCTAGGGAATTTCCAGATGAAAAAATTCCTTCCACCAATAGAGATAAGCACCTTCTCTGTAACTTATAGACTTAGAAGATTTCCTAGAGCACCCAGAGGTGAGATCATTTGTCCAGGGTCTCACAAACAGTATGTGTCAGAGGTGTTCAGTGTTCTAGGCAGTTGTCTAAACCTGTAAGTTGCAGAAAAGTATGCATTGGAAGGTGTTTCTTCACCTAGGAATTTCCTAAGCCAGGGAAATCACAGGGCTAGTCAATATCTCCAACACTTGAAGTTCTACAAGGCATTTTCTATACATATGTGAGACTTACGAACACACCTCCAAGATAGGTGCCCCATTTTACAGATGAGAAAACTGAATCTCAGGGAGGACATGATTTTCCCATGGCCACACAGCCTTTGATAAGTTTTAAAGGTAAGATTTAAATTCATGTCTTTCAGACTGTACTGTAAACCTTTCCATTATGTTTCCTTGCTCTCTATGCCCCATACATCTCCCAAGTTCTCTAGACTCCAACATTGGGCAGTCCATGTTTTAAATCCCTGTCAGATCTAGCATGCTTTATGTCGTAAGGTTCATTTCTTCTGGAGGGTCTTTTCCCTGGGAACTTTACCTTGCATTTGGTATCAAGTGACTATGCCCAGGCTATGTCTATAGGCTTCTCAGACTGCATTCAGGGATCTATTTGGGTCTGGTCTTAAAGAAAGGGGCAGTTACTATGCTTGGAGATGAAAATAAACTCCATCTCAGTTTAGGGGAGGGTGGAGACAGTAAGGAGAACTTGCCTGATAGAAGCACTAATAGATCTAATAATAATAGAAAATAGTAGTATTATCTGGAAGAGATTTAGGAATGTGACTGGGGTTCCTACACCACATTAGAAGGACTATAGAAATCTCCCTGCTGAGAGGGGTCCAGAATTTGGGTTTACTCCTGTCTGTGCTTCTATTTTGTGATGTCCTGAGGTTGGGGGGACAATCAGAAGTCACTCAGGGTTTTCCAACACTCCCACCCCTCAAGTTCAGAGTGTGTGAGATATAGCATAGAGCCAATTTACAGATAATTACAAGGAAATAGCAACCTTTCCAGAATCATTTTCTTTATCTGTAAAATGGTGATAATACTTTTTATAGCACCTACCTCACTAGGTCATTGTGAGGCTTAAATGATGTAAGGTATAGAAAATACTTTGCAAACCTTATAGTCCTAATTAAATGTCAGCCATTGTTGTGGTAGGCAGCTAGGTGGCACAGTGGATAGAGCACAAAGACTGGAGTCAGGAAGACCTGAGTTCAAATCTAACCTCAGACACTAACTGTGTGACTCTGGGCAAGTCACTTAACCCTGTTTGCCTCAGTTTCCTCATCTGCAAAATGAGCTGGAGAAGGAAATGGCAAACCACTCCAGTATCTCTTCCAAGAAAATCCCAAATGGAGTCACAGAGAGTTGGACATGACTGAAAATACTCAACCACAGTTGCAGTAATTATTAAATATGAAAAGACTGTGCCCAGTTGAAGGGTTCTTCATCCTATGGCATGAGTTCTATTCAGGGTAGAGCAAAAAGATTGTTAGACTAAAAGTCAAGTGACCTGAGTATGAATTTAGATTTGGTCACTTGCCCTCTCTCCTTGGACAAATTCCCTTCCCTTAATTTCCTTCTCTGCAAAAACAAAAGGGAGAACTAAATGAAGTTTGTGGTCCCTTGTAGCTTCTAGAGCACCTTAGGAATTCTCATTGGCTTCGCTTTTCCAGTGGTGAAACTGAGGCATCATCTAATGAGTGAATGGCAGGACCAGCTGTAGGAACACAGGACTTCTTATCCCTAGGGATGAACTTTTTAAGTCCCAAGACATGGAGTTTCAAACTCGAAATGCAAATAAATCCTGACTGCTTTGTAACTACATCTCTCTTGGATAAATGGATTGACAGCCTGTCTAATTTCCTTGTACTTTCTATATTCAAGCACCTTCATACCCTGCTCTGAAATGGTCTTTAAAATGCAGGCTGCACCCCTTGGTTCATCCATATGCTAAAATGGCAACAGAGCTACTTACCATGCAGAATGAGAGAGCCTTACTTAGTGTGGGGAAGATATGCTGGTGATGGGGAGCTCAGGAGCCAGCCCAAGACCTGTTCTGAGTCATACTTTTAGACTTTGTATAAATGGAACACATATTTTCCTTGCCTTCTCTTTATACAATCTGGGAAGAACGTGAGACTGTGAGTCAAAAGACATGGATGCAAGTCTCTTTCTTCCTCACTTATTGGTTGTGTGACATTGGGCAAATGACGCAGCCTTTGTGAACCTCAACTTTCACATCAGTAAAATGAGAAGAGTTTGGTTTTGTGACACAACATTGAATTTGGAGTCAAAGACCTTCGTTTGAATTCTGTCTTAACTGTTAACATACATGACCTAGACCATAGGGGTCGGACTTGTAACACATGGTCTGTAAAACTCCAGAGTGCTGCCAGAACCAGATGAAAATGTAATTGGGAAATGTTTAATTGTGTTTTTTGTCCTTCATTTTTAAATGACATCAGGGAAACAATGACATGACTTGCAACTGACTTTGATTTGGTAGAGGGAAGACTGTGCAAGGTCACCAGCCTCACTTTCTCCTCCAGAGCCATCTAAGGAATATTTAATAAAATAAACAAAGATATAATACAATATGGATAATGTTAATTTGTGGTTTTCTAAGTCAATATGCAGCCTGTTTCTATTTGAGTTTGACACCGCTGACCTAGACCAATGTCACTTTACTTTTCTGGGTTTCTGTTTTCTCTTTTGTAAAAATTAAAGTGTTGGGCTAGATCTTGTTTTGTGTCACGAATCCCTTTGACAGTCTGGTGAAGTATATGAGCCTCTTCTCAGAATAATATTTTTAAAGGCATAAAAAACCCACACAGGATTTCAAAAGAAACCAATTACATTGAAATGGTTATTGAAATAATTGTGTTTTTTAATTCACATGCCCCAAGTTAAGACCCCTAAACTCAATGATTTCTAAGGTCTCTTCCAGCTCGAAAGATCTGACTTCAGGATTTTTCATATGAGGTACCTGAAAAATACATCTATGTTCAGAGTAGAATAGATGCAACTCAACACAAGTCCTGTTAATTTCATTTAAAAGCCTCAGTTCCTCTTCTGCATTGGAAATAGACATAATGATCCCTTTGGCAGCATCTTAGAGCAACTGAGCAAAAACTTTGGGAACCGGTGCATACAGCCCCTGCAGCCAGGAGGTGTCATATAAAGAAATATCCCTATATAGGGAGAAGCACTCAGCCGATTGCTCCCCTGCCCCCCCTCCCCAAGGAAATGGGGCCTATCATTCCCTGGACTTCCACTGTGCTTCCAGGGAAGGGATCCAGACATCGTCTGTTTCAACCTCTTGCCTAGGGAGGACTGCCTTCTCTAGTATTCCCTCTAAGGGACCCATTGAACTATTAAACTGAAAACTTAGTCTTAAGAGGCCTCTGGCCATGTAAAGCAGCCTCAGGCAACTTATTCCGCCTTTGGATAGCTCTAAGTGTGAGAATGGGCAGCTAGGTGGTGTAGTGGATAAAGCACCAGGGCTGGAATGAGGAAAATCTGAATTCAGATCCAGTCTCAGATCTTAGCTGCGTGATGCTGCAGTTTCCTCATCTGTAAAATGAGCTGAAGAAGGAAATGCAAACCAATCCAGTATTTATGCCAAGAAAACTCCAAAGGGGAGTCTAAAAAGTCAGACAGCTGAAAACGACTGAGCAACACCAAATGTGAAGGTTGTCTTTGATTCATTGCAATATTCATTCACAGCTCCTAGGAAAAAAAATCTTTATCCCACTTATATGTACCAGGCCTTTAAGTACTTGAAGGCAGCTATCATAACCTCCCTCCTACTCTCACCACTACCACCATGTACTTTTCTTCAAGCAAACTATCTTGAGTTCCTTCAACTAATCATCATCTGGCATGAACTTGCCCTTTTCTAGATACACTTCAGTTGGTCAATATCCTTCCTAAGATGTGGCATTTAGAACTAAGCTGCATATTCCTAACTAGTCTGACTAGGGCAGAGTACAATAGCACCATCAATCCTGACTTCTAGATGCTATGTTTCTCATAATAAAGCTTACAATTAATTAAATTAACCTGCCTGACTGCTGTAAAATTCCATTGACTGATATAATGTTGGCAATTCACTAAAAATGTCCAGATCTTTTGTAATCTACCCAGCCATAGTTTCCCTATCTTGTATTTGTGTAATTGATTAAAATGAAAAGTAAATTAACTTTTTTAATCTCATATTTATATCAATGCACAGAAGGACAAATATTATTGGGGTCAGAGGACTTCTCTGACTGACCACTGGGCATCCTGTGCTGACTGTACCGTCCTGCTTGGCAGGATCCAAAATAATCCTGGAAGGATAGAATAATAAGGACAAATCTAATAAGATGAAACTGAGGAGGACAAAATGTGAAGATCTACATTTGGCTTCACCTATATACAAGATAAAGAAGGTATGGCTGGACAACGGTGTGGATGAAGATGACCTGGAGATCTTAATGGACTACAGGTTCAATATGAGTCAGCAATAGGGATGAGAATACCTTAGGATGCAGGGAGATAAGTAGAATGAGGGATGTGGTCATCTACCTGTATTCTGACCTGATGAGAACATATCTGGAGAATTACAACCAGGTCTGGTAATCACAATTTAGAAAGGACATTAACAACTTAGAAAATGTCCAGAATAAGGGGACCAGGAAGATGTATATACTCAGAATCATGCTATATAAGGTCCAGCTGAGGGAACTGAGAGTGTTTGGCATACAGAATAAAAAATTTAGGTAGGGTCTGGAGGGAGGGGGATGGTTATAGCTCTTTCTAACTATGTGGTGTTCTCTCATCATTGAAAGGGTTTAACTTTGTTCTGCTTGGCCTCAGAGGGCAAAACTAGGAGTCATGAGTTTGGAAATGGACAATGATTTGGACCACTGTTGGATATAAGGAAGAAAAGAAAACCATCTTTCTAAAAACTAGAACTACCCAAAAACATCTACCTCCTGAGACAGTGAGTTCCTCATCACTGAAAATATTCAAGCTAAGGCTGCATGATAAGTTTTTGGCAGTCTGGCAAAGACTATAGATCTCTTCTCAAGGTAATGTTTTTAAATGCATAAAATAAATTGTATTAGGTAATAAAAGAAGCCCATTACGTTGAAATATAGTTATCAAAATATGTTTTTAAAATATAGTTATCAAATATAGATAATATAGTTATCAAAATATGTTTTTAAAATATAGTTATCAAATATAGATAATATAGTTATCAAAATATGTTTTTAAAATATAGTTATCAAATATAGATAATATAGTTATCAAAATAATGTTTTTAAAACCCACAAGTTCACAGACCCGGAGTTGAGGCGCTGTTGTTACTACAGGGATGGTCCTTACGTCTCTTTGAGATTACAGAATTCTAAAGCTTATATATTGTTCTTTTCTTCTTAAAGAAAACTATTTCATCAGCTTACTGGCAGCCTTGGGCAGTCGCCCACCCTTTGGGGGTACTTGGAAGACCTTTGGACAAATGTCAATTGGCTCTTTGTTCAGGTGCTGCATAGACATTAGCAAGAAACAGTTGATACTGTAAAGAATAGCTTGGGGTTATAAACAAATGGCTCACTGTCCCATAATGGACATTCAAGTGTCCCAACAGACAGCTTTCAGGCTTATCCAGGCCTTTGGTAAGCAAGGAGTGAATTCAGGGATGGTGAAAGACCAAATCATTGGGTTTGCAATAGGCATTGTAACACAGAGGGCAAGGGTGGTGATGGCGGGGAGAGAGAGACACACACACAGAGACAGAAGGGGGAAGGGGGAGAGAGAGAGAGAGAGAGAGAGAGAGAGAGAGAGAGAGAGAGAGAGAGAGAGAGAGAGGAGAGGGAGAGAGAGAGAGAGGGAGAGGGAGGGAGAGAGAGAGAGAGAAGGCTATAAAAGAGGAGGAGATGGGAGGAAAAGAAAAGTAGCAAGTAGAGGAAGAAGGGGAGGAGGAAGTAGAGTGGATGAAGGAAGTAAAGGAGAAGTGGGTGAAGAGAGGAAGGAGGAGATAAGCTTGTATAGAAACCCAAGTATATGTATTTATGTGTATATACATATATATATATGTATATACACGTGCATGCATATATACATATATACATATATATATATATATATATATATATATATTTTTTTTTTTACTGTATCACATTGCCTCCAAGTCTGGCTCCAGTATACTTTCAGCCCCATCTAAGCTCCTCTTCCTCCTCCCTGGGCTTTTTGGCTCTCAGTTTGCTGTTGAATGATTCTTACCCAAGTACTTGGCTGATAAGATTTAAATATTTTTCCTTCCAAGGCTATTTGCATTTTAAAAGAATCTTAGAAAGTTAAAACTGGAAGGGACCTTAGAAATGCTTAAGTCCCAGCCCCTGTTATTCCAGAGGAAGAAAAAAGCCAAGAGAGGGAACTGATCCACCCATAGTCTTGTTGTAGACTCTTTTCATTGCAAGATAGTATACTTGTCTACTTGTTTCTCCCCTGTTAGACGGGGAGCTCTTTGAGGGCAGAGATTTTCTTTTGCCCCCTGTTAGACGGGGAGCTCTTTGAGGGCAGAGATTTTCTTTTGCCTCCTTCTGTATCTCCAGCTCTTACTTAGCTCAGTGCCTGGCACATAATGGGCACTTTATAAGTGCTTATTGGCTAATACTGAAACTTGGCCTTCCATGCTCTGCAGAAGATCTTAGGCTGCATTAATAAGAAGAGAGTGGTGATTGTTTGTCCCTCTGCCATGATCAGTGTGTGGAATAACATGTTCATCTTTTGCAGGTATTAATGGTGCCAGACACATAGTAAGCATTTAATAAGTGCTTGATTGACAAGTTGGATCATGTCTAGAAAATCAGACTAATGAGGAGAATAGGGAGAGATTATGCCATTCAAGAACTGAAGGAATTGGGAGAATATTTTAACTTGGAGAAGAGAAGACAGTTCAGGGGTTCCTAACCATGAACTTGTTTTCAAAAAAAATGTTTCAATAACCATATCTCAGTATAATTGGAGGGTTTTTTGTAATTCTTTTTGTTGTATTTTATGCATTGAAAAAGTATTATTCTAAGATGGGATCCAAAGGCTTCACAAGACTCTCAACGGGGTCCGTGACATACACAAAGGGGTAAGAACCTTTGATTTGATGAGAATATCATCATTATCTGCAAGTTTTTGAAGGGCCATCCTGTGAAGAAGGATTAGATAAGTTTTGTTTGACATTAGAAGTAGTCACAAGTAGCTTCTAGAGACTGATGTCAGGAGTAATTACAACTATCCAAAAGGGGGATAGGCCATATCTGGAGGCCTTCAATCAAAGACTGGATAATTTTTTTGTTGGGGATGATCTACAGGGGAGTCTTAGTAAAGTTAGGGTTGGACTAGATGTCCTCCGAGGCTTTTTGACATCTGAGAGACTAGAATTCTCTGGAAGATTTCCCAGTGGCCATACTGGGTATTGGCTTATGGTTAACTCATTTAGTATGTGTGTTCCTGTTTCTCTCTTGTCAGCCTGAGAGTAAAGGAATAAAGCAGAATGCTCATTCAATCTGAGTAATCCAAGATGGCAGGTGCTGTTGTTTGAAGCAATGAATGAGCTTCTATAATGTAGGCATCAAGAGTTATGTTAAAAGCTTTGGTTCCAAGATGGAAGGAATGGCACCCCAGGTCCCCAGCAAACTTTCCAAAACTATTTTAAAATAATTTGTGTGGTCACTGCACAAGGACATCATAAAACTGTAGCTGATCAGAGCTAAAGAAGCCCTCAGGGAGAAGAGTATCTATTTCCCCAATCCTTCCCATTTTATAGATGAAGAAATTGAAATCCAGAGGAAGCAAAAGACCTTGTCCAAAGTCATACAATTGGAGAAGAGATTGGAATTCATCTCCTAGGACAACCAGTCCACAACTCTTCTCATAACCTCTCAGTGATCTAAAGCTCTATAACAGAGGTCCACTACAGTCATCCCCACAGGGTAGACTGCATTTTTTTTCCTTTTTATTTTTTTTGTTGTATAGTTATCTCATGCAGAGTTGCTTAACTCTTTCCTAAGTTGCCATAGCTTATATAACTTATATATCTTTCATTTGTATAGAAATCAAGAAAGCACCTTGTAAGCCTTAGTATAAAGGATCATAGATTGTGATCTGGAAAGCCATAAAGTCCAACTCTCTAGTTTTGCAGATAAAGCCAAGAGAGATTAATTGATTTGCCCAGGATCACACAGCTAGTTAATGTTTGAATCAGAATTTGAACTCAGGTCTTCCTGTCTCCAAAGCTAGTGCTCTCTCCACTATGATATTCAGCTTGCTATTACTACTACTAGCAAGTAGACTATTAGTTTATTAAGGATTTTCATTCCTATAACTGGATCAGTGATATCAAACTCAAATAGAAATATGTCCCTTCAGGTTGCGTGCATGTTGATTTAGAAAACCACAAACTCATATTATCTATGTTGTACTGTATTTTTATTTCTTTTGTCAAATATTTCCCAATTATATCTTAATCTGGTTTAGTCTTCACTCCCAAGTTCAGTGCCTTTGAACTGGATGATATCCATGCAATATTTTAAGAACCAAAGGAAAGCCTCTACCTGTTAGAACCCACCAGTGAGATCATGGTCAAGAACTCAGGTCTTCTAACTCCAAAGCCAGTGTTCTCTCTCTGAATATTAGGATGATAGTGAAGGCTAAACAATAGCATGACTGATTCATTCGGCATCCAACTGTTCTCTTGTCTTGTGGTCAGCTGTAACTAGGGTGGGCAATCAGAGCTTTGGCCTAGGGCAGGAAATTTGCTTTGGGATAGGGGCATGAAAGGGTTTCTGTCTCCCTAGTTTATACTTGGTTTGGTTTTTGCCGAGTTATTCTAGTCCTTTAAGGAAGAAGTCAAAAGTAGCATTGAGAAGGAGCTCCAATGGGGCTCTGAGCTGGTTAGCAGCGGTTTGAGAAGAGAAAGGCACTGCTCTTTGGAAGCAGTTTGGTTTCTGTGGGCAGAGACCCAAAGCCACCAGAGCCAAATTCTGGCCCAAAATAAGAATGGAGAGAGACCCTGCTAGCTGATTTCTTCAGTGCCTTTTGGAGAAAGGGACTAGTCTACAGATTACCAGTGGACTGGAAAGCATCCTCTCTTGACAACCTGGAGAGAGGGGCTTTTCAGATGAGGAAAGAAAGGCAAAGAAAGGCAGACCTTACCTTGACCCATTTGTTACTAGAGACACTGTTGCCCTTCCATTCCTGGTTACCTTAATATTCCCCAAACATGGCTTTGCCTTCTGCTTTCCTAACCTCTGTTTGTCTCTGTTTGCTCATCCATAAAATGATCTAGAGAAGGAAATGGCAAACTGTTCTATTGTCTTTGACAAGAAAACCCCCAATGGGGTCATGAAGAGTCAGACACAATTGGAATGACTTAGCAACAACAAAGAGTAATATGGACAAGTACAAGAAATATAAAGAAATCGGGAGATTTTTTTTTTTTACAGAATAATGCAAAGCAAATAAAAGTTGCTCTAGAAGAATGGAGTTTACCATCTGATCATAAGAGAAAAGTAAATCAGGATTTAAGAATAAAGAATGTTGATGGAATCTTTTGAGGAAGTGATTGAATGGGGTGTTATGATACCTTATACATTGAAATAATTTAAATGTAAATAGCAAGTTGGGTTGTTTGTATGTTTGTCTAATATTAAATTTTCAATAAAACATTTTAAAAATACATGTATACTTTTGATACATTTTCAGCTCAGCTTCAGTTTAAGAGTTGAATAGACCTTCCTTTATGACTGGGCAAATTCCTAGGTCCTCAGTTTCCTCCTCTGTAAAATCATGAAGTCAGTTTAGATGATTTCTAAGCCCCATCTCCCACCCCCTCAGCTCCAAGTTAAGTCCATTTTAGAACCAAATTAGGATTTTATTTCAAAGTTGCAAAATTTGGAAAGTAACTCAAGTTATATTCCTCCCATCAAGGTGATTTAGAAAAGCAAAGATTGGTTGCTTATTTATTTTTCTTGATTATGTGTATACATGTGGACATGCCTGTATGGACAAGCTTGTGTTTGCAGAGCTGAGGAGTGGACTGAGTCATTTCAATTTCTCTTTCTGCCCCTTTCCCCAAAACACCTATCTGTTCATTAAAAGAGTCACTCCTCCATCCTTACCCCACCTCCCACCAATAATAAGGTCCTCAGATGTCAAATAGGAAGAAATCATTGACCTGAGCGCTTAGTTTAAAATAGAAAGTTCACCAGTGGTCCAATTACTTCACAAGGACTAGAATGCAAGTGCCTCTAAATGTCAATCTTGTGGCATACTGGAGGTTTTCTCATGAATTTGTGGGCCCCCTTCACCCTCCTTCACCCTCAACCCTAAGGATGCCTCTTGAGGATCTGTCTTCAAGAGCAGTTTGTCATGTTTGACCATGGTTCAAGAATCTCTCATTATATCCCTACATATAGACACTATCTTCCTCCAAATGGATTCTTAATCAGTGCTAGTTCCTGGAGTAATATCTCTTCCCTCCTTTCCTTCTTCCCTTCTTCCAAGAGGGTGGCTTCCTAAATGCCAAGCTTTGAGTCTTTCTCTTTGGAGTAATGACCACATGGCTATTCCCTACCTTTCCTCCTAAGATACCTTTGCATGCCTCTTGCTCCAAGATCATTTTACTGTACTTTGCCAGGTGCAAAACACCCTAGGTAAGGCTCTGCATATAGACATTCTTCCTTTGTAAGTTTCCACACGTGCTACTTCCAAGTACCAGGGCCTGCAGTAATGTCACTTTCCTGTTTTGCCCTAGCCATGGAGGGTGCCAATGTATTGGAAGTTAAGGAATTTATCTGAATTTTCTGGGATGTCTGGAGGCTTTCTGTAAAGGGATAGGAGGTGGGGAGGGAGGCAGAGAACAGAATCAGAACGTTGCCATTAAGCCATGGATAGACATTGATCCACATCTAAGTGAAGGAGCCAGGAGACCTCTCAACAGAGGCCTTGTGCCCTTCTCCCCATTTACCCCAATGATTGAAAGGGTCTGGGGAGCACTGAACACACATCTCCTTCATCCAACCTCACTCCCAACTAATCATCTGGGTCATCCCTGTTTGTGCTTTTTATTTTAAATCCCAAACCAATTAAAAATATATTTTGTGTAAGGTCAAAAAAAAAAGAAGACTCACCTGGGCTGAGATTTCAGTGTGCCAAATTTCAGCTAGAAAAGAATTGAAACCGACAACATGTTACTAATTGGAGGATTTGAGCAGTCCCTTCTGCCTTCTGTGCTGAACGGGCTTTAAACACACTAGTTAGAGTATCTGGCCATTTACTGGAGCTAAGAAAGGATGTGGGAGGCATCATGTCACACCTCCAGAGTTAGCACTCCTGACTTTGGGAAGAGGCCTCAATTTCCCACATTAGCACAATTTATTCAATTCTCTTCAATTCAACAAACATTTATCAACTTTGTATCTATACAAGGTTCTAGACCAAACCTCAAGGATCCAAAGACAAAAAAAACTAATGGGCTCTGCCCTCAAGGAGTTTATAGTCACATGGGAGCTTATGGACATATACACAAGGAAGTATAACCCAAGGTATAATGCAATAGGAACAAAGATGTTCGAATCTAGTGCCCTAGAAAAGCTAAGCTGGAAGAGGTCACACAGTGCCTGGAATATAACTGCTTAATAAATTCTTATTGAGTCACTGACTCTTAGCCAACTTATCATAGGATCATACCCTTCGAACTAGAAGGAAGTCAGCCATGTAATCCAATCTGCTTTTCATAGATAAGGAACCAAGTAGTCAAATGCCTTCTCTGAGATCACACAGGTGGTACATTTCAGAACTGAGATTCAAACCCAAGTCCTCTAACTACAAATGCAGCTCTTTTCCTCAGTGCACTCCACTGCCTTTTATAGAAAAACGGTCCATTTTCTAGATTAGTGTGCTTGACTATTAACATAATTAAGGAGGCAAGGGAGGAGAACCTTGGGAGCAAGAAGGCAGTAGTAACTCTTGTCCATAACTAAGAGGGCCTCTTGTCTCTCGTCCTCTGATCTTGTCCACAGGTGGCACAATAAAAAGAGGAGAACCCAGGTCTCTGAGTTGCCATTCCCTAAACTGACAATTATGTTGTGGCTAGAAAACTGTCTGTTAGAAAAGTCTGTTAGAAAAAAGAAGAACCAGACAGCCAAGTGAGATGTCCTAGCAAAGAAATATGACTCTGAAGAATCCAGTGACCTGGTTGGCTTTCTCTGTCAGTTCTGTGTGTCAGGAGGTTGGTCCTATCCAATTTAGCATTTTAACTGATGACTTGTATCCAGTCCAACAAGCATTGATTAGATGCCTACTGTTTGCAAGACACTATGCTAGTTTCTAGAAATATAAAAGCAAGATGGGAGGATGACAGAAGGACCTAGAAGGGTCAGGATAAGCTAGAATGATGGGAAAAATCTAACAAGATGAAATTAAATGGAAATAAGTGCTATACTTGAGTTAATAAAAAGATCAACTTCACCAGTACAAGATAGAAATAGAGGAGGAATGGGCAGGTAGCCATATATGTAATAAGGAATAATATAGCAGCAAAAAAATAAAATGTGGGATTAGGGTACATTAAAGTATGTATAGTATCCAGAGCTCAAGAGGTGATTATCCCACTCTACTTTCCTGCCCTGGTCAGAACATATCTAGTGTATCTTGTTTATTTCTAGGTGCTACATTTGAGGAAATACATTGAAAAGCTGGACAGACCACAGAGAAAAGTAAGCATAGAATCCCTGGAAGGAAGCTGTCATCCTTTTTTTTAAGACTAGGCATCTCCATCTAAATCAGTTGATAAGCATGTATTAAGTACCTACTGTGTTCCAGATTCTGTGCTGAGCACTGGGGATACAAAAATAAGGTAAAGAATAGTTCCTGTCCTTGAGGAGCTTACAATCTAACTAGAGAGGCAATAGGCAAACATGTTACATACAGGATAAATTGAAAACAAATAACCAGGGAAATAAGAGAGACTGAGAAAAACTTCCTGTAGAAAATGGGTATTATATAAAAGCCAAGAAGTAGAGATGGGTCTGAAAATGCAGTGACCACTTCTGAGCAAGATCCCATATTGATTGGCATGGAAATTTTAGTTCACTCCATTTTTTTTTAATCTGGGCCAATATATCTGGGTGGTCTGGTAGCCCTCCACTCCTGGGGGGATTCACCATATTGGTGCCTGACAGTGCAGACATGCACTTGGCTTTAGCCCTACTATACAGTTCATAACTCTTCAACTCAAGCAATCCACCCACCTCAGCCTCACCAGCAGCAAGGAGTAGAGATGCATGCCACCATATCCAGATGGAAGGGAGCTTAGAGATGAGGATGGCGAGACTTCAAGGGACCATGTTCTATGACAATTAGTTGAAGGGACTTGAGATATTTAGCTTGGAAAAGAGAAGACTTTGGTGGAGGAAGAGAGATGTAAAAACAGGAATATGATCACCAACTTCAAGGCTTTAAAAGGTTATGGAGAAAAGAGATTAGGTTTGTTCTACTTGTCCCCAAAGAACAGAGCCAGGAGCAATGGGTAAGAGAGGCAGAGTTTGGCTCAACATAAGGAAACTTCCTAACAATTAGAACTATCCAAATATGACATGATTTGTCTCTGGAAACAGTGGGCAAAGGTTGACTTGCCACTTGTTGAAGATAATACAGAAGGGACTTCTGCACATATATAGATTAGACAAGATGACCTTTGAGGTCCCTTCCAGGTCTGAGACTGTCATGCTGATGTCATGCTAACACTGTGTTTTATTCATATCTGGGTAAGGTCTTGTTCACTGGACTTTGCTATAAGGTACCTGAGGGTTTGAATGCTAAGGCTCTCATATCTCAATTTCAATGACAGCTGTGTCTCTAACACTTAATGAATCCTTCTCCCTTTCCTCCAGTGGTCTTATATCAGAGGTTACCAGTCATGAGAGGGCAACACAGCCATTGCAAAAAAATCATTTATTACATAATATACCTTAGACCCCATTGGTACAGCTTACTCTCATGCAGCAGAACCCAGAAAAATGTGGGCTGTTGGCCAGAAAGAGCCCAATCGCTGACTTGGCAAGAATGATGTGGTTTTTTATCTCTCGTCATTGCAGAACCAGAGCTTTTGGGTCCCACTCCACTGGAAGGGTCATTATTCAGCCTCAACATGAAAGAGAAGTGTTCTTGGTCATGAAAAGGACCTTGTGGCATTTTCCCACCCCTAACCCAAGAACATGAGCATTATTGACAGCCCTGGTCTGGCCAGATTCAAATTGCAGTAATTACAGTACATTCTGTCCACCTGCCCTTTCCATGAAGCAAATGTCCTCTTTTGCTTCCTGTCCTAGACTTCCTGGGGAGTTTTCTTGGCATTTTCAAGAACAGCTTATGTCCTGGAGGTTGTAGTTAACATCAGGAAAAGTGGTTTCCTGGGCAGAGTTTGGGTGGCATTTACTTGTTATAATGGCTCCTATTTCTAAAATTTAAAAAGCATTTTCCTCACAAATGCCTCGTGAGGGAGGCAGTACAAGTATTATTATCTCCATTATAGTGAGGAGAAACTGAGACTGAGAGAGAGCCTTGTCATATAGTGGAAACGGTGCTAGATTCAGAATCAGAGGACTGGGATTCAGTTCACAGGTCTAACCATTCCAGCCTCTATGACTTTAGGTCACTTTTCATCTCTGGACCTCAGTTTCCTCATCTGTAAAATGTGGAGGTTCATTCATTCTTGCTCCAAATCCAAGATCCTATAACTTTCCTGAGGTCTCATGCAAATCCAGGTTTCCAGAGTTCAATTACTGCTTGTTTCCCACTGTACAATGTAAAGATACAAAGCTCCACCCTATCCCATCGCCATCAGGCCATTGGTAAAAGCTGAACTTGATAGTCTGTCTTCCTTTCACCAAGCTCAAAACAAGACCCTCCCCTGACTCAGAGCATCTCCCACCTTCCCCTACCATTTTTTCCAGAGATACTGAGACCCAGAGACTCCAAGTAATTTGCACAAGCCAACATGGCAACCAGTATGAAAGACCTCGAGACTCTTAAGACCAGACTTTATTTTCCATTTGATTTCCCTGTCATTTTGCCTTCCGAATTCATCCAATCTCCTAGGTCCTCTGTTGCTAGCCTGCCGATCAGGTTCCTAAGTAATAACTTTTCCCCATCTACTCATCCCACTGTGTTCCACATGACAAGAATCCTTTGAGAGAAGATGTAAGGTATTGTGGAAAAAGCACTGACCTCAGAGACTACAGATCTGCATGTAATTCTAAGCTCTTTCTCTTACTAGCTGGTTGTCTGAACGAAAAAAAACTCCAAGTTTCTGTGAACCTGTTTTTGTACCTGTATAACAAGGATAATACTTGCAGTACCAATCTTATAAGGTTGCACTGGAGGAAAGCAGGCAAAATGCTCCAGAAATAGGCTTTATATTGCTTATACAGGCCTTTTCAGAAATGAGCCCCGCCACTGAGAACAATGACCTCAGGAGAGGATCCCAGGGCCCAGGTGCTCTCTGGCCTCTTGAGAAGCCAGAAATAATTGTCTTAAGGAGACCTGAAAAATATGGTTTTGTCACAGGGAGAACTGACCAAGTTCTTTCTCTAAGACAACCTGGGGTCTGACCCTGGCGCATGCATAAGACTAAATGGTTCCAGGAAGAGATAGATGGTCAGACGCAGATTAAATGTGACTGTTGGCTATAAAGCCAGCTAAGCTAGAATGTGACTACATAGTGGGTTGTTTTTGGCTTTGATTTTTTATATAGTTAAATCACTTCAGTTTGCTATCTCCTTAGCAAACGAGATAACTCATGTCAAGCATGGTTTGAACTTCAAAATCCTTTGTAAATATCAGTTTTTATTTACTCAGTGGACATATTTCTCATTGTCTTAAATCTTACTTCACTGAACCTCAGTTTACTCATCCATAAAACAAAGGGGTTGATCTATAGGAGACATCTCGAAGGTCCCTTACAGATCTGAAAGCCTATGATTCTGTATCTTGGCTACTCCCTCCCCCACCTCTGTCTTTAACTAGTCTTGTGTTGGCAGCAGCAGCAGGGACAGAGGAAGGGAAGCAAGGAAAGAGATGATCTTTCCAGTTTCCCAATATCCCTCATACTACTATGCTGGCCCATTTCTGCTTTCATTTCTTATTAAGGCTTCCCTGACCAGTAGCAACCCCCACCCCAGGCAGAAGGGATCTCTTTCTGTCCTTCCTCCGATTTCTCATGGCATTTTTTCAGGGACTTCTCAGTCACATGTCCTCCTATCATCCTTATTTGTGTCTGTTCCTCCTATTAAGGACTCTTTGGGTGTAGTCTGTGTCACAACTATCTTTGTATCCCCAGCATCAATAGCAGGGCCTTGCACATGGCAAATGTTTAATAAGTGAGGAAGGGAGGAAGGGAAGGAAGGAAGGACGTAAAGAAGAAAGGAAGGAAGGGAGGAAAGAAAGAAAGAGAGGTAGGGAGAGAGGAAGGAAGGAAAGAAGGAAGGAAGGAAGGAAGGAAGGAAGGAAGGAAGGAAGGAAGGAAGGAAGGAAGGAAGGAAGGAAGGAAGGAAGGAGGGAAGGAGGGAAGGAGGGAGGGAAGGAGGGAGAAAGGAAAGAGAGGTGGGTGGTTTCTTATCTAAATTCTTTAAGGATTTCATCATTGTAAGTACTTCCTTGAGCAAAGCACATTCCAGCCCCTTCCTGCCTTGGTGGAGTCCATCAGTTAGCCTTTTACTTTGGTAGGAAATAACAAAATTCAAATTCTATTTTCATAGCCTCTAGAAGCGCACAGTCACCTCCAGGCTTTAGTAAGGTATTAGAGGAGGAAGATTGCATGTAATTCTTATTCTAACACAGCAAAAGAATCATAATTTCATTGGTGTGCTTATCTATGGACACATATCTCGATTCCTTATGCCTTAGCATAAAGGTCATTTTCATGAGCTGCAGGGACTAGAATTCTTTATCCTCTCATAGCCATCCCTCTGGTGGTTGACCTTTCTGCACTGAGCTAGATTGGTGGTCAAATGGCAGTCATATAGTCCATCACAAGGCATATGCTCAAGGCCTTTCTAGTTCAATAGGACTTATCAGAGTCTGCACTCCACTAGTTTGGCTTTTATGAGTCTTTTGTCACCTCCACACCATAAAGAATCTCCAAAAAAAGGCACCAGTGATGGTTTTAATCCTTGTGTAAATGGTCATTCCTTTGTGTTCTAAGAGCCCCTCCCTACTAAATGCCTTTGCAAAGCAACTGGTTCCCCTTGTGGGACCAGTCATGTCCCTCTATCCATGGTGCTGGTTGGTCAGGATCTCCTAATTGGGAATCAGGAAGTCTAAAATATCATACTTTCCTTGCATGCTTCTCACACCAACATGAAAAAAAAAACAGGGCTTTTCATGTTTGAATGCTCACCCCAAGTCTGACATTCTAGATCATGTGTTTTTAACCTATATGTTGTCATAGACTTCTCTGACATTTTGGTAAAGTTAGTGGACTTCTTCTCAAAATGTCTTTCAATGGGTAAAATATTATATGTAGAATTACAAAGGAAATCAATTATATTGAAATACAATCATCATCTTCTAAAGTAAGTTCATGAATTCCAGGTTGAGAACCCCTGTCAAGGTTCTTTGCTCACCCTTCCCTCTCTGACATTCTATGCTCTAGAGGAGCCCTCTCTACTCTGACCACTAAAAATAGCCAATAAGTATTTTAATAATGTTGTTACTGTCTGTCATCTCATTTATTTCTATATGTTATCTCCTCTGAGCCTTGCAACTACAGATATTATTAAGACCATTTTATTGGTGAAGAAACCGAGGGTCAGAGGATTGAAGGGACTCCCCCATGGTCAAACAATAGCTAAGTGTAAGAGTGAGATTCAAACCCAGGTCACCCTGACAACAAATTCCATCCTTTTTGCCAGGCTGTCTCATAATAAGTCTTTAAGGTTCTCAGGGGTGACATGTATTGAGCAGGGTACTGTGTGTTGAGCAGAGATACTACAGCTATCTTCCTCCTGCTTTTTATTATGCCATCTCTCTCTATCTTTCACTCTACCTAGCTAAATATATTAATATACTTCATATTATAAGAACATAGAGTGAGCAAGCTGATATCTATCTATATATGTGTATATTAACATATGTATTTATAGTTGTATGTATATATGTAAATTCACATACACATTGACAGCCATATGCAATGTACATTGTGTGTATACACACATATATAAAATATAAATCCATGTGTATGTGTGTGTAAATATATATTATATAGTTGTGTCTGTATATGTGTATGTAGACACACACAAAGTGATGGTCATATACAACATGTATGTGTATATGTATAGATATACATATATAAGATATAAATCTCTAAGTGTATTATATAAACATATATATATGTGTGTGTATACATACATACACTGATGGCCATATGCAATGTGTGTGTGTATATATATATGAGATAAATCTATATGTATATATATATGAGATAAATCTATATGTATATATACATGAGATAAATCTATATGTATATATATATGAGGGAGAGAGAAAGAAAGAGACAAAGAGAAAGAGACAGAGAAAGGAGGGAGGGAGAGAGATAGACAGAGAGAGACAGAGAGAAGAAGATGATGAAGAAGGAGAAGAAATTCGACACTGAATGAACTCTGCTGTTTTGCTTCATTCTGACCCCCTTGACTTTATAAATAATAGATCTCAGTACCTTAAGCCAGCTGACCATAAGAGGGAGGACAGCACCATGATGAAATAGCATCAATGGTTTCTAATTTACATTTTATCAAGGACTTTTTTTTCAAAGCTTGAGAAACAAAAAAAAAAAAAAATTAAGTCTTACTGTATCTTTAAATGGAAAATCTATTTTTGTAGCAGGAAGCTGTTATATGGTTTAAGCAATTATTTTTATTGTCTGTCTGGGCATAGTTTTTAACTGCAAGCAGAGAGTCAATCAATAGCATTATAAAGGCCTGCTCACCCTGTGCCCTTTCTGAAGGGACATTGGTTGGCGCCTGCGCTCTGTGGGGCTACGGTTCTATCCCCTGCCTGGGCTACCTGACTCTGTTGTGATTAGTAATTGACAAGTGTTCAGGATAGCCATAGACAGTTTTCATTCCTCCCTCCCACCTTGCCTGCTCAGGTGCACTTTTGGGGATCATTTGGATCATATGATCATGGGTTTTAGAGCTAGAAAACACCTTAGAGAGTATATTATCTAAATCTCATTTTGCAAAAATGGAAACAGAGGACTGATGGGGAGAGGGGGAGAGAACTTGCCCAAGACTGTACAGAGAGCCAGTAAATTTTATTCCCCTTCTTCATGGTGGATGGTAAACTCCACTTCCAAAATCCTTTGAGGAAGGTGGACAATTTCTATCTGGGTGTGTTCTGATCTCTCTGAAAGGAAGATGTCCATTCTCTGGTCAGAGGTGATGAAATAACAGTGCAAAGATTTGGAGTCACAGAATGCTGGAGGTGGAGGGAATGTCAGCAGCCATCTTGTCCAGCTAATCCCTCACCTCCCAATGGAATCTCTTCTGCAGCACACCCAGCAAGGGGTCATCCCATTTTTCCTTGGGGACTTCCAGTGAATAAGGAGGCTTGAGTCTGAGCTTTGCTTCCTACTCTTACTAGCTGTGGAAACCTGAGCAAGTTACTATGCTGTCTTAAGTCTCAGTTTTCTCATCTGTAATTTGAGGATAATAGTCCCTTATAGGGGCATTCAATCAATCAATAACCATTTATTAAGAACTCACTCTGTACCAGGTGGGTGCTAAGCTCTGAGAATACAAAAAGAGACAAAAGATAAGGAGTTGCAACTAAAAATGCTGACCATAGAAATGTAGGCTGTTATCATTCATGTTGGAGTAAATGTTATTAATAAAAGAAATAGGAACTCTTTTTCTATTATGAAAGTCACAGCCCTGCCCCACTTACTCTAAAGTATATGTGTGTGTGTGTGTGTGTATACACACACACATATATATACACACATACATATATACACAGATGTATGCAGGTATTATTTATATGTATGTACATATTAATATATACACATATGTGTGTGCAAGAAATAATATATACACAATATAGTCGCAACATTACACATACATGTGCATAGGGATGTGTGTATATGACACACATATATGTGGTTATGAAATTTAGCTCATGGGAAAATAATGGCCAAATACTCATCTGTATAGTCCCTATGGAAGGGAGGGAAGAAGAAAAGGAGAGGAACGGAGAACAGGGAAGAGTATACCAAAAAGAAAGAGGAAAAAAGAGCCCAAAGAGAGGAGTGCCCATGCATCTGACACTCTACCTATTTCAGTAGTCAAAAAATTCATTGACAAGCATATATTTAAGTACCTCCTATGTGTCAGGCATATTTGGAATACAAAGACCAAAAAAACAAAAAAAAAGAAATGATGCCTACTTTCAAAGAGTGTTCATTCTATTTCAGCACCATGGATAGAGCATTGGACTTGGAATTAGGAAGACCTGAGTATGAGGAGGGGCGGGTCACCTACCTTCTCGTTTCTTCAGTTTCCCCATCTGTAAAATGGGGATAATGAGAAGTACATATCTCCCGGGATTGCTGTAAGGATTAAATGATATAACATATATAAAGTGCTTTGCAAACCTTAAAGAGCTCTACAAATGCTAGCTATCATCGGGGGAAATACTATGTACATATATGTGAATATAGAATAAATATGAGATAGTTAGAAAGGGGAGCCCCTAGCAGTTGGGAAGAATTTAAGAAGGTTATGAATATGAAAATCATCACTTAAATTCTCTAAAGATGCCTCCTTATAGCATACAGTTAACTCAGGGCGTGACTATGAAGCAAAACATAACCTATCAGTGGGTAATACCAGGCTGGAGAGATTCCTAATATATCCCCTGAGTACAAATTCTAAATGTGTCTTCTAAGAAACAGCTTAGATAAGTGCCAGATGACTTGTCACCAGAGTATTTACTAGTGGGGATAAAGATTCTTTGACAACAAATCGTGAAAGTGTTTATTAAGGTATGTAGGGTATTACCTCATTCTTTGTGTTTGTGTGTAATGCCTGGCACATAGTAGGTGCTTAATAAATGTGTGTGGATCAATAGTGATCTACGTCAGTGAAAGGAGTGCTCACAATGATGAAATAATTTTATTGTGAAATATAGAATGTCATTCATTCACTCAGTCAGTCAATGAATGTAACCAGCATATGGTAGACACTTAGTATGTGAAAGGCACTATACTAAGCTCTGAAGATCAAAAAAAGGCCAAAAAGCAAACAAACCCTGCCCTCAAGGAGCTCATAGTCTAATGAGTCTAACAAACATGCAAACAACTGTTACAAATAAGCAGTATACAGGATAGACAGGAAATAATTAACAGAGGGAAGGCACCAGCATTAAGGGTTATCAGGACTCTTGAAGAAGGTAGACTTTAGATGAGACTTGAAGGAAGCCAGGAGGTAGAGATGAAGAATGAAAGTATGTATGCCAGGCATATAGGACAGCCAGGGATAAGACATGGAATTAGAAGTTGGAGCGTCTAACAAGGAACAGCAGGGAAGCCAATGTCACCGAATCACAGAGTAAATGATGGAGCGAAAGATGTAAGAGGTGCAGCTAGATGGCACCGCCTGGAGTCAGGAAGATTCATCTTCATGAGTTCAAATCTGGACTCAGACACCTTCTAGCTGTGTGACCCTGTTGCTTAACCCTGTTTGCCTCAGTTTTCCATCTGTAAAATGAACTGGAGAAGAAAATGGCAAATTACTTTGTCAAGAAAACTCCAAATGGGGTCCTAAAGTGTCAAACATGACTGGAAAATGATGGAACAATAAGGAACAATGATAAGATGTATGAAGACTGGGAAGATAGCAGGGGTCCAGTTTATGGAGGAATTTAAAAACCAAACAGAGGATTTTATATTTTATCCTGGAAGTAATAGGGAACCATTGGAGTTAATTGAATCAGGTGGTGCTCTTTCACTTTAGGAAAATCAGTTTGACAGCAGAGTGGAAGATAAGTTGATAGTGCAAAGATTTGAGGCAGAGAGGTCAACCAGCAAGCTATTGCAATCAGCAAAAACTTAGTTTGTGCTATACGCAGAGTGCTCACTCAGTGCTAAGAGATACAGAATTGAGATAGGATTCAGTCCCTGCCTACATGGAGTTCATAGTCTGATAAGTGAAGGAAATCTTCTAAAAAGGCAAAGAAAATATTTCAGTGTGCCCTTAGAGTAGATAATATTTTAACACTCAGAATAAGGATGGTGATGGTACGTTAATTTCCACTCTTTTTGATTCCCTGCCCTTCCCTCCTCCCCCATACTCAGAAGTAAGTTTCCCTAGAATCTGATATATTAGGAACCCTGCCTGTAGATAGCTCTCTAGGCAGAATGTGCCCTAAAGTATGCAGGCTAGAAATTCCCAGGGTTGTAGTACCTATAGAAGTAAAGGGACATATGCAAGGTGAGGCCAGTAACGTTTTCTACAGCCTTGACTGGAAAGAGGAAAGAATAGTGTCTTTCATTTAGAGAAAGCCTTTTTTCCAAAGACGTAAAAATTTTAGAATCTTAAATATTAAGTAAGAGGCAATGTGGTATAATAGAAAGAACACAGACTTTGGAGTCAGAGAAGCTAGATTCAAATGCTCACTCTGCTACTTCCTAATTGGATGACCTTGGACAATTTATTTCTTCTCCCTAAGCCTCAGTTACCAAAACTGTAAAATGAGGAGAATGGACTGGATAATGTCTAAGGTCTTTAGCACCCTCCTTCAACTTAGAACTTAAAGCTAAATTTTATGAGTAATGTATTTGAAAGGCTGTCTCAGGGAAGAGGGATTATTCTGGTCTTGGCAGGCAGAATGAGAATGAATGGAAGCTGCAGAGAGGCAGATAATGATTAATAATTATTATAAATAACCATAGCTAACACTGATACAGTGCTTACTATGTGCCGGGCATTGTGCTAAGCAATTTACAAACCTTACCTCTTTTGATCCTTACACAACCCTGGAAGGTAGATGCTGTTATTATTATTAAACCCATTTTACAGATGAGAAAATGGAGGCAGCCAAAAGTTAAATGACTTCCGCAAGATTGCACTAGTAAGTGTCTGAGGCTGGATTCAAGCTCAGATCTTTCTGATTCCAGGTCTAGGACTCCATCCACCATTCTACCCATCTCCCCCATAAAATAGGTTTCAATTAAAGGGAAGACTTTTCCAATTATTAGAGCTATTTCACAAGAGATTGGGCTGCTTCCATAGGCAGTGAACTCTCTGTCCCTAAAAGTGTTTACGAAGAAACCTGAGGACCATTTCTTGTATTGTGGAATGGGGTCTTCCTGTTCAGCCAAGGACTTAGATGCCTTCTGATGTCTCTTCTAGATCTGAGGTTTTGTGACATATTAGAAGACACAAGGGACAAATTCACAGGGGCTTCTGAGAGGGCACTTGTACAGCCCATGCCCTTCTCTGGAATGTGCTCTTGCTTCCTTGACCCCAATCAAAACCTCAACCTAGTTCCCTTCTCAGTGACAATAAGAGTATTCTCATTTCTATAGCTCTTTAAGATTTAAAATGCACTTTCCCTACAACGACCCAGCGGAAAAAGCACTGAGGTTCAGAGATTTGCAATGAGTGACTTGCTTGCTGCTAGCAAACAACAGAGGATACCCTGGCACTGGGTGGGGGGCGCTCACCCCTGCTGCAGCACTCACTGAATCACAGCTGTACTGGGAAGCAGGAGGAAGGATGACTGTTGGCCTTGATTCAAACAGAGCACTGTTTTTGGGTTCAGAGAAAAGAGCACAAAAGAAAATTCAAGGAAGTTCATATTTCCTCAGAACCCACACTCCTATCTCCCTGGCTCACATGATTTATTGGGACATCTTTCACATTGCTGAGTAAAAGTGTCTCCAGGACGGATGCCAGTTTGGGGAGCGTGATGAAACATCTTTTTCTGCAAATTCGTTGGAATTCCCCGAGGAGGATGGGGGATGGGGAGGAGAGGCACACTGCCTACTTCTCTGTGTTCTGTGTTCATGATCTTTTGATTTCTTTGATTTCCCTTTGGATGGTTAAGATGCCCCCTATAATTAGCCAGGTGGTATTATTATGCCTAGCCTGGGTGGACACTTTGCCTCCTCAAACCTGCTGGGAAGGTAGGATGGTGAACCACAATTTTCTACTTAGTTGATTAGTCTCCTGTGAGTATGCCAGCCCAGAAAGAAAGCTAGATCAGCACCTTTTCTGGGATTTGGTTCAATTTTCTTTTCTAATCAATCAGCAGCATGGTTTAGTGGAAAGAACTCTGGATGCAAAGTCTGGAATCCTGAATTCAAGTCCCTGCTTCAGTACTCACCAGTGTGGACCCTTCCTTGGGCAAGTCATAGAATAATTTGTTTAGAGTTGGAAGTGACTTTAGAGATTATTCAGTCCACTCCTTCAAGCTGGGAATGCCATTTACCTAAGGTTACCTAGCTATTATGTATCAATGCTGGAATTCAAAGCTATATGTTAATTCAGTGCTCTCTCTCATGCTACCCCAAAACCACAGAGGGTTGTTGGGTAAAGGGCATTTGGCAAAACCTGAAGTGCTATATGAAATGTGAGGCATTAATATTATTAATAATATTAAGAAGATGGTGAAAACATCATGTAAGCCACTTTAGAGAAAACAGAAGCACCAGACTTGAAGGAATTTGAAAACGATATTTTGGAAAACTATTGCTTTGTGGGTACATGTTGTCTCTCCCATTAACCTGTAAGTGACTTGAGGGAAAGTTAAGTCAAGTCAACAAGCATTTATTAAGCTCTTGCATTCCACCAGATGCTGTATTAAGTATTAAGGATACAAAGCAAGGTAAAATACAAACAAAAACCAGTGCTTGACCTTAGGGAACTCTCATTCTAATGTAGCAGACAAAAAGAAAACAACTATATATATATATACACATGTGTGTGTATGTATATATATATGTATATATGTAGGTATGAATGTGTATATATATAATGTGTATATGTATAGTTATATAGTTTTATATATAGTTATACATACATATACATTTATATATATTTATACACATACACACATATACATATATACATACACACGTGTGCATGTGTGTGTTTATGAATGACGGACTAAACTGAACAAAGCTAAGTGGTACAGTGGATAAACGGTTGGACCTAGAGCCAGGAAGACTCATCTTCTTGAATTCAAATCTGGTTCAAATGTTTATCAGCTATGTGACCCAGAGCAAGTCATTTAACCCTGTTTTGCCTCAGTTACTCACCTGGTAAATGAACTGGCGGAGGAAACGGCAAGTCACTCCAGCATCTTTGCCAAGAAAACTCCAAATGGAGTCATGAAGAGTTGGGCACAACTGAAAAATATCTGGAAAACAACAAATTGAACAAAATCTCAGTGGAAAGGCACTGGGGATGTGAGTTTTGGGGGAGTGATTGAAAGAGACTTTTTGTAGAAAGTAGAATTTGAGTGATGCGCTGATGAAATCCAGGGGAGCAAGGAGACAGAGATGAGGAGAAAGAATATTCCAAGAATAGGTGTGGGATGGGGGAAAAGCTAGTGAAAAAGCACAGGTGTAGTATCATGTAGAAGGAGCAGAAGGGCCAGTGTCATCAGATGGTAGAGTAAGTGAAGGGGACTAAAGTGGAGGAAGATTGGAGGGGTAGGAAGAGAACAAGCTAGGAGAAGGCAAACAGAGGATTTTATATATGATCCCCAAAGTCAGAGTGGGCATGGTAGTTTATTGGATAGAGGAATGATATGGTCAGACCTGGGCTTTAGGAAGATCACTTTGGCAGCTCAGTAGACAGTAGACTGGACTGGGAAGAGACTTAAGGCAGGGAAAAACAATGAGAAGGCCAATGTTGAGGGAGAGATGAAGGTCTGGGGGTTGAGGCAGGTGTCAGACGAGGAAGAAGGGGAAGAGTGCCAATGATATTATGAAGGTAGATGTGACTGGGACTTTTTTTTGCACAGTGCCTCACACATAAAAATTACTTACTAAATCCTTGACTTATTGACGTGAATTCTCCATGTATAGTGCCAATGACTGCATACTTTCAGCATACTCTGCCCAACTCCTGCCCCAAACTTATTGGCTGGCCAATCAGATCTGTGTCCCTTTTACCCAGTTTCACTCAGGCTGGAGAGATGTACAATAAATAGATGCTGAATGGATTGTAACTCAGACTGGGGACACCCTGAGAAATGTGAATGGGAAAACCCACTGCTATCTCTTGAGCCTGAGATGTGCCAAATATCAGGTATATGGTGGGTATGAGCAGTCTGACATGCATTACAAATGAGGAGTTATGATGGGCAAGCATAATAATGTCAGAAATGTTGGAGAGAAAAGGAAGATGTGAAGATGAAATGGCTAGAAGTGGTTAAAACTAGGTTGAGCAAAAATCATGAGGAGCCATTTTGTTCTGTTGGTTTCCTCTTAATCACAGGAAAGAGTTGGGGAGACCCCTGGGCTTCAAATGGAATGTATTGAATGGAAGTTTCCCAGAATGGACAGACATAGATGGGATGCAGTCTACATGACTGGAAGGAAATACCCACATCATTAAGATCCCAGATCCATATGAGTGCATATCAATGGAACCTTACAATAATTCAGTAAATTTGTCCAAGGCATTATTATTCTCCCCATCAGAAAGATGAGGAAGCTGAAGTTGCAGAGAAAGAAAGGCTTTTGCCCAAGGTCATACATCAAGTTGGTGATGAAGCCTGGGTCATTTACCTCCTGCCCCAGTAGGGTAGGAGAAATGATGGCATTCAACTGAATTGAGTTGAGTTGATTTACTTGAAAGTTTAAAAGAATGTCTTAGGGCAGAATCAAGGACCAGGGTTTGAATTAGGTGGAATTTTAGAAGTTCTTTAATGTGACATGATGTAATACCAAGAATACAGATCCTAGAATCAGAAAACCTGGATTTGAATAGCCCCTTGGCTAATTACTACCTCTGCACTTGGGCCAATTTCCCCTCCCTAGGGCTCAGTTCTCTCATATGAAAATGAGGAGGCTAGACTAGATGACACTTGAGGTATGAGCCAGAGAATAAAGGTTTGGGGAGAGAAATTATTATAACTAAGAAAAGTGGACCCTGAGATTTTATGTTTATTTCTAAAGAAAGAAGGAAGGAAGGAGAGAAAGAAAAGAAGGGGACAAGGAAAGAAGGAAGGAAGTAGACAAGAAAGAAAGGAAAGAGAGGAAGGGAGGGAAGAAGGAGAAAAGCAAGGAAGGAAGGAAGTAGAAAAAGGAAAAAAGAAAAAAGAGAGAAAGGAAGGAAGGGAAGAAAGAAAAAGAAGGAAGAAGGAAAGAGAGGGAGAGAGGAGGAAAGGAAAGGAGGGAGAGGAAGAAAGGAAAGGAGGGAGAGAGGAAAGAAGGAAAAGAGGGAGGAAAGGAAACATTAACTAAGAATTTACTACATGCCAGGCATTGTGTTAAATGCTGAGGATACAAATACAAAAAGGACCAGTCTCTTCCCTCAAGGTGCTCCCAATCTAATAAGAGAAGACAATACATATAAGGAAATGGTGTCCAGGGAGGAGTGTTTTGGATTGGAAAGTCACAGGGGTCGTGAAGGTGGAGGACGTCAGCCACGTGGGAGCCCCAAAATGAACTGAAAGTTACATCAGATAGACCTGAACTCCTGATAAAGAAGCAGTTGAATTTGGAATCCACCTTTCCAAATGTTCCCTGTTGCACTGATAGGTTGCCCTATGAAAGACTTTCAGGAAATAGTCCTTTGGAGTCACAGAATTGTAGAATCCCAGAGATCAAAGGGTTGAAATGCAAAGGGCATCTAGTCCTGAGCAGTTATCCCTCATCCAACCTCCCTGTATTTGTTCAAACAATTTCCAGTAATGGAAAGCTACCTACTCAGGCAGGCTAACACACTTTTCCATGGTTCTTCTTGCTAATGAGCTGCAAGTTACCTCTTGGCAACTGCCACCCATCATTCATAGTTCTGCCCTCCAAAGTCAAGCAGAACAAGTGTGACCCCCCCTCCCTCAGGATAGCCCTTTGCCTACTTGAACAACATTACTGTGTTTCCTCTACCTTTCATTCCTCCACCTCGTTTTCCCTTCTTTAGTATAAGAATCCTCAGTTTCTCCATGTGATGTATATATGGCCTGATCTTGAGGCTCTACTCCATCCTGGTACCTTCTCCTGTGTCTTGATGGGCTTCCTAAAGCATGGTGCCCAACTATGAACAGAATATTTTGGATGTGCTCTTACCAGGGCAGAGTATAGTCCAGTTATCATCCCCTGTGTTTCTAACAGAGTACTGTTCATATCATGTTAAAGAAAGGCATGACCACCTGAAAATACCCCAGAGGTGGGGAAGTGGGTTTGGGGAGGAGTCATGGATTAAGAGAAGTGGAACAAAATTACTTCTGGCTCTGGGTCAAACCTACACTTCCTGGCCCTCCTCTTCCTTCCCTTCCCCCCCTTCCTTCCCCTCTTTAAAGACACCATCAGCACATCACTAGGGCATTGCTATTCATTTGCAAATGGCTATTAAAAATGAAATAAGGACCTTGGACTGATTGAGCTCAATCAAAGAGAATATGAAAATGAAGTGGGAGAGATCCCAGCCACAGGGAATTAGAGGGTTTTCTTCTGCAAAACTGATCACATTGAGGATGGCTTGAAGATTCTTGATGATTTCTAACCCCCAGAAGCAGTGTGTTGAGGTGAAAGGAACTCTGAATATGGTTTTAAGAGACCTCATTCAAACCCTGGCTCTGACAACTTATAACAATGTGGCCCCTCCTTTCTTTTCCAATTTCCTAATGCTTTACTGCCTTTCCCATCTTGATAATCCAACCTAACTCGGTTCTGTGTCTGAAATGTTCTGCCCGTAACTTTCTTCCCTTGCTTGCTTTCAGACTCAGCTTAAATCCTTTTTCCTCTCAATGGCCTGTCCAAGGGCTTCAGTTGCCCAGGGTCACCCAGGCACCTAAGTATCTAAAGTAGCATTTGAACTCATATCCTCCTGACTCCAGACTCAGTGCTCTATCCACTGAGCCATCTAGCTGCCTCTAAATAAGGCAAACAGGGATAAGTTGCACAGGGACCCAGTTGCACAGGGTCACACAGCTAGTAAGTATGTGAGGCCACATTTGAACTCATGAAAATGAGTCTTCTTGACTCCATGCCCATGCCCTATCCACTGCACCACATAGCTGTCCCAACAGCTAATGCCTTTCCCTTTGAGATTACATTCTTTCTACTTTGTATATATCTTGTATGTACATAGATATTTTCATGTTATCTTCCCTATTAGATGATGAGCTCCTTGAGGGCAGGGGCAGTCTTTTGCCTTTTCTTTGTATCCCAAAAACTTGGCACAATGCCTTGTACACTGTCAGCATTTAAATACTGACTGACCAGTTGACTAGTACATAGATACCTGTAACTGGCTGAGTGATGGCCACCAAGTTTTTTTCTCTTCTCTAAGCTTCAATTTCCTTCTCTGGAAAATGATTTCCAAAGGCCCTTCTAATCTATGATCCTAGGAGGGATTTCTCCCCAGTCTTCCAGATTCGTTTTATTTCATCTTCTCAATTCTCCAGAATGGAATTGTTGACCTGTCGTCAACATTTTACGCCCACTCCCTTTGTCACCCTATTATCCAGCCCTGAGTGGGCCAGATATATATGTTCAACACGAATAAAGGAAGACCTTACTTCTTTCAGACACCAAAATCAGAAACCAAGTGACATTGATGCCTCTCTAAGAGTTTCCAGGGTTTGTTTGGACACTCACAACAATCAAGGGAGGCATATGATAAAATAAGGATGCATCAAATCTTAAGTACCTAAATTCTTACAGAGCCCAGTGCTCAGTTTAGCTAAGACTTGGTGCCTACATCCATGAAACTCATAGTCCAATAAGGGGAGAGGATATGGCAAGGGGTACCCAATATCATATGATAAGGAATAAGAAAGTTACAAAAAATAAATAAAGTCAGTGTGTGATGACTGTAGACTTAGCCCTTTTCAGCAATGCAAGAACCTAAAACAAACCCAAAAGACTCATGATGGAAAATGTTATCCACATCCAGAGAAAGAATTGTGAAGTGGGAATGCAGACCAAAGATGATTTTCTTTTTTTGTTTTGTTTTGTTTTTCTTTCTCTTGGTTTCTCTAATACATTATAATTCTTCTATGCAAAATGACTAATGTAAACATGTGTGTAATACATAATGTATATGTAAAGCCCATATCAAATCACATGCCATCTTGGGGAGGAAGGTGGGAGAAAAGGGAAGAAAATTTAAAACTTATGGAAGTGAATGTTGAAAACTAAAAATAAATAAATTAGCTAATAAGAAAATAAAGTAGTATTAGAGGTCAAAAAAGGAAGGCCCAGAAAGAACAAGAAGATCAGGGAAGGGTATAGGAGGAAATGATGTTTAATTTTGAGTTAGCTTATTTTTAAAGGTGTTATTTTCTTCAGCATTTTTTTGGGTCTCCTCTAGCAAGCTGTTGACTCACTTTTCATGATTTTCTTTCATTGCTCTCATTTCTCTTTCCAATTTTTTCTCCACCTCTCTTACTTGATTTTCAAAATCTTTTTTGAACACTTCCATGGCCTGAGATCATTGTATATTTATTTTGGAGGTTTTGGATGCAGAAACCTGGACTTTTAGGTCTTCCTATGATGATATGCATTGTTCTTCCTCATGCAAAAGGATGGAAGAAAATACCTGTTCACCAAGAAAATAGACTTCTATGGTCTTATTTTTTTTCTCCATTTTTGGGCATTTTCCCAGCCAGTTATTTGACTTTTGAGTCCTTTATCAAGAGGAGGGTATACTCTGGGGACCTGTAAGTTCTCAGTTCCTCTAAGGTGGCACAATCAAGGGAGAGGAGTTTACTCTTCTCCTGCCCTGTGCTGTAGTCTGGGAGCAACCACAAGCACTCTTTTCTGCCCAAGATCTGCCAGTAGGGTTCCCTCTCCAGAGCCTGCACCAGCTCCACCAGACCAGTGCTCCTCCTCCTCACCCCAGGGCCACCACTCAGGGCTGAGACTCAGATCAGCAGCTCATTTCGCTCAGAGACTTTAGGCTGAGGACTCCAAAAATGAATGCTGCTATTGCAGTGGCTGCTACAGGCGGGACCAGACCACATTCCCTTCTTAATCCATTGAAAGAGATTTCTCACTGACCTTTGAAGCTGTCTTTGGCATTTGTGGGTTGAGCAGTCTGGGAACTGCTGCTGCTGCTGGTGCCCTGAAGCTTGCTCAGTCCTGTCCCTGCTGTGCCATGTGGCCCATGCTGAACTGTGCTTCACTCTGAGTCTATGTGATACACCTTTCCTGTTGCCCTTCCACTTGGGCTGGAAATCTCTTTCACTCTGTCCTTTTGTGGCTTCTGCTACTCTAGAATGTGTTTAGTTATTTTTTACAGGTATTTTATGGGATATGGGGGGAGCTTCCATAAGTCCGTCCTTGTATTCCACCACCTTCATGATGTTTGATTTTTGACTTTAAAGAAAAAGTAAGAATTCATCAAGTGAAGATAGGGAAACAGGGATATTTGAAAGAGAATGGATTATGATATTGGGACAGGAACAGAGAAGAGTCAAGTAAGGCTAGAGTGTAGAGTTTTTAGGGGTAAATAATATAAAATAAGAAAATACAGAATCATATCAGGATGTGGAGGATTTCAAAGATTACAAAGGTAGGCCAACTGGGACTTTTCTCTAGGGTCCTAAAATCTAGAGATTTCATCTAGCACTGGCATTCCTTAAACAGCATAAAAATAACTGTTGCACCTAGTTAGGAAGAGTAATTTTAAGCTACCAGATGGTGTTTCCTCTGCCCCACCTGCTGGAACTGCAGGTGACTTCTCCCCATCCCAGCTGACTTTATCTTAAAAAGTTGATTTGAAGGTGAATTTTGTGCAGTTTGTCCCACATGCAGATTTCTCGAATCTTCCACCTGCTTCTTGCCTTTTGTGAAGCTTGCCCCAGGCCTGAAAAATGCTAAGCATCGGTAAGCCCAGGTATTTTGAAATTTTGAAAGTTAGGTAGTTGAGCATTTAGGGAAGCTAAATGTTCCAGGTGTGAGTGAGTGTGTGTGTGTGTGTGTGTGTGTGTGTGTGTGTGTGTGGTGATGAGGTAAGAGGGGAAGGTGGGATATTCTCCTCATGTCTGGTTAGCCCATATGAGCTTTAAATAACACATAAGAAGGCATTCTCAGAAGCCAGTGGTGCTAGCTTCCATTGGTGCTAATGGGAGACAAGAACCTGCCTCTCAGTAAGGCTTATGGGTAGCCCCTGGAACAGTTCAGGAAAAGAAAATGGTGGAATATAAATTAAACAGGGTGCAATATCAATCGCGGCTGTCTCTTTGTCAACTTATTACCCAAGATTTATATGTGATGCAGAGAGGACAGCTCAGTGACACATTTTAATTTAATTAAATTTCTGTCGGATTGATGTTGGATCAATCAATAATGTTAATGTTTTTGCAATTTGGAGATTAAAGTATGGACAAGGGGCTCCAAGTCCCAGCACCACCCAATGGCTTGAGACTACCCTTTCAAATTGGTACCTCCAACCTTCTTCCCATCACACTGATTGAATTTAATGTCTCTCCCCCTGCCAGAAATCTACCTCCCATTGGTACTGCCTCCCCCAAAATAGGTTAGGGGCAATGTGGTAGGATCATAAGATAAAGATAGAGATCATCTAGTCCAAGGAAGGTGAACATGTGGCTTTGAGGCCACATGTGACCCTCTAGTCCTCAAGTGCAACTATTTGACTGAGTATAAACTTCACAGAACAAATCCTTTTAATAAAAAGGAAAAAACTTGGACTCAATCAAAAGGCCACACTTAAGGACCGAGTGGGCCACATGTGGCCCTGAGGTTGCAAGTTTCTGACCCTTGATCTAGTCCAATCTCATCATTTTACAGATGAGGAAACTATCATCCATCCAGAAAGGATAAAGACTTGTCCAAGGTCACACAGGTAATAACAGAACTCATATTTAAACCTACATGCTCTGACTCAAAGTCAATGCTCCTTCTCCCATATCATGAAACTGGACTTAGAGTGGGAAGATCTAAGCTTCTACCCCAGTCATTTTAGTCCATGATTTATGCATGTCTAACACCCAAGTTGGGAACTAGATGAGTAACTTTTGGGTAGGTAACTTACACTTTCTGATGATAACCGGTTTCTTGATCTCTAAAATGGGAACAACCATTATTGTACAACTTGCCTCATAGGGTTGTTATCAGAATTGATTAGGAAAATGGAGCTGAATGTTTTATGTCCAGAAAGCACAAGATAAAAATGAGCTGATATTAATATCATCCTTATTAAAAATATTATAATTATCAATCATTATTATTATCATAACTGATACAATGCCAGTGTCAAGCAGACACAATTCACATGGAAAATTAGCTTCCAGTTGGGAAAAAAGAGAAGCAGACTTTGAACTTCTTTCCATATTTTCATCTATCACCAGTCATTCGTTACGTGCCTACTGAGTACAGAACCTTCTTTATATGATTCTCTACTTAACATTTCAAGGATCTTGGGCTACAGGTTTTTAATCCTTTTTTGTGTGTTGGACCCCTCTGACTGTGGACTGGTAAAGCCTATGGATTTCTCAGAATAATATTTTAAATGTATAAAATACAGAAAATTGCAAAGGAAATCAATTACATTGAATCATAACTACCAAAAAAAAGTTCATAGACCCTAGACTAAGAATACCTATTCTAAGCAGATGAGAGATCGTTTTTCCTGAGATTTTATAAACCCTACCCCTATCCCCAATCCAATCTTTAGGACTTAAGTTTCTATACACTTAGTTAGATGTGTCCTTGGGCTGCAGACACGTTGTGGGCCCCCAGACTTTTACCTGAAGTCTTCTGAGCTCCATAAGACTTTGAAGAATTAAAGTGACAGGTCAACCAAGGGTCATTGGAAGGGGCCAGGGTATTGGTTACTTGTCTGCATATTATGATTTACAAAGCACTTCTTTGGCAACAAGAATATGTATTATTATCCCCTTTCTGCCAAGGAGGAAAATGAAGCTCTGGAGATGACATGTGACCAAGCCAAGATTGCTCAAGTAGTCAGTGGCCCAGCTGGGACTTCAGTGAAGGTCGCTGTCCATGGTTGATATCTCGATGCCACTCATAACAACTGAATATACTTAGTCTGTGTAAATTTAAGTATATATGCCGTTAAAAAAAAATAAGTTGACACTATTTCATGGGAATTATTCATTGTTTACTTCAAATTTACCTATGTATACCATATCTCATAAAAGTTTAGATTTCTTTCCTCTTTCCAATTCTTTATCAGTCAGTCAATAAATACTTACTAAGTACCTACTATATGACAGGCACTGTCCTTAGAGCTCTTGCCCACTTCCTCCAAATTTCCTGTTTTTCCTTACAAGAGACTTAATTACAAAACAGCATAAACACACAAAGAAATTCTTCCCCTAGTCAAGTAACTCCTCCTGTTACTAGAGGGTTGTAGGACTCAGTTGGAAGGGACCTTTGATTTGGAATGATTAAATCCAAGGGTTCCTAACCTGAGGTCCCCAGATCCCCTCAGGATCCATGGATAGATTTCAAGGAGTCTATGAACTTGAACAGAAAAAAATGCATCTTTATTGTAATAGATTTGGCTTCCTTTGTAATCCTATATATTTTAAAACATTAGAAGGGGGTCTATAGGTTTCCACCAGACTGCCCAAAGGGTTAATTCTGAACCCCAAATCCCAAACAGAAGAAGTAACTGAGGACTAGAGAAGAAACACAGGGTGAGTGGTGGTGCCAGGATTGAAACACTTGATTCCTTTATTTCCTTCCCAGGGCCTCAGTTTCCTTCTCTGTAAATGAGAAAGTTAAAGTACATGGTGTACACAGTGCCTTTTAGCCTTAGCACTAGAATTCTCAAATACTCTAAATACAATGTTCTTGCCCCCGAGGAACCCCACAGGAATCCACCCTGGGTCAGGGTACCTCACTAGCAAGAGTTCTGGGGTACTGAGCAGATCCCAACAGGACCTTCTGCCTGTAACAAAAAGAGCCCAAAGAGGAAGCTTGTTCTTGATCCTTTTCTAAAGGTGCCCAGAGAGACACAGATGGGAATATATATATTTTAAAAAATTTTTTAAACATTTTAAAATATGTTTTAAAATTGGCTCTCTGGAAGTAAAATGTATGTATAGCATACTTTTAAGTTTAATTTACCTTATTCATATTTTCTCCATCATTTTCTTAAATCCAGATAACCAACAAAATGATAAAAATAACTTACAGGATTTGTCAGTTTCTGAGTTGCTGAGGCTCACCCTGAAATTTTAACACCTGGCAGCCGGGAGCCGTATCAAGCTGACTTCAGCACACACAGACTTTCTTGGAGACAGCCACAATGCTTAAAGCAGAAAGGGGAGGAGATCATTTATCCTGTTCATCTCCTCCCAGTCAATTGAGAGGTTTTAGGGGGAGACAGCCTAGTTCAGGGATGTACTAAAGGTATGCCTGCTTGGGAGAACTGATTGTAAATTTTCAGTGACAATACTTAAACTTCAGAAATTGGTGAATGCTACAAATCATGGCCAGTTTTCTTATTTTGTTGATTGTGTAGACTTAAGAAAGTGATGGAGAAAGTCTTTAAAATGAAGATTAATTTTATTATACAGTCCTTTTTTTTTTTTTTTGCTAAAAAGCCAGTTGTTAAACCATAATACCCCTGATTGAATGGGTAATGGTATACTAGGAACTGGCTTTTAAATCCAGAAACCTAGGCTGAGTCCCAGCTTTTGTGGCAACTTGCTCTAAGGCTTTGGATAAGTCATTTTTCTCCTGTCTGAACTTAAGCCTCTTTTGTAAAATAACAACAAGCACCATCATTTGCTATCTCTTGGCAAAGATACTAGAGTACCACTTTCTCCTCCTTTGGCAAAAGACTTGGCCAAGGTCACACAGCCAGGAAGTTTCTGAAGCTAGTTTTGAACTCAGGCCTTCCTGACTCCAAGGTCAATGCTCTATCCACTGTGCCACCTGTCTAAGGTTTGTCAATCACTTAATTAATATAAATGATTTTATTTGATCTTTCTGATAAGTCTTTGGCAAATATCACTTGTGGCATTATCACCGAGAGTGGTGTCACAAGTCAGAGGAGTCACAACTCATTGCAGAATCTAATAGATCTGGGTGGAAATCCTGACTGCCACTTACTACCTATATGACAAGGAATTTATCATCTCCCCTCAATTAGAAAACCAGGGATTGGACTAAATGACCCCTAATATCCTTTCTAGCCCTAAATCTCTGATCCTATGGTTTCCAATTCGCATAAGTAAAAATGGGCAAACTGAGATTCAGAGAGGGGAGGGAGAGTCCATACAGTTTGTAAAAGGTAGAAACAGATTTCAAACCCAGGCCTTCTGACGCCAAACTCTAAACCACCCTGGTTGTACATGGCTGTTTCGATTTTTTTTTTAAACTGAGCCTCCATTGGGTTGTATTTTTCTTTATAAAAGCCAGAGAAAACTTCAACGAAGAGCAGGCTTGGACTACTTTCTCCAAGTCATTGGTCTGGGGAACTTAAAGGTCACTGAGTTTATCAGTGTTAATTTTATGTACAAAACTGCTATTTCCCAATTCTGAAAAAGTCTCAACACTAATTATAGAACATAGACGAGTATAGCAGAAAGAATCCTGGACTTGACCTCAAGGAAACCTGGGTTTCTATCCTGCCCCTGGCACTTACAAATAACTGATAAGTATATCTCCCCTGATATACGTCATCTCATGTAACCTTCATACCCTGCCTCTGGAATAGGTGCTGTCATTACCCCCATTTTCAAAAAGATCGAAACTGAGGCCTGCAGAGCAGAAATAATACATTGTTCTTCTCTTGTCTAGGACAGCATGGCTAGTTAGCATGAGGAGCACTATTGTGGAATCTTCCTGACTTTTCATCCAGCCTTCCTTTTGCTACAACAGGAGTCTCGTGTTGACCTGCACCATTTCTGGGGCCATGTCCTCAGAAGGAACAAGGCTGATTCCTTTAACTGGGAGGGCAAATAGCACCAGATACCATAGCCTGTGAACTAAAATCTGGACAGCACAGTGTCACAAAGGATATTCCCTTTTCCAAAGCCTTGATAACGGTCTGCTTTCTTTGTTTGAAATCGGGACTGGCCGAGATTAGCCGGGGTCATTCTCCAGATAGTACAACTCGAGGGATATAATATTATCTAATCCTCCACAAGGGATGTGATGCATTCAGAAGCAAAAACAAGTGTAGTTAACTGTCAGCTATTTGGTTCAATCCAGAGAACATCTCTAAATGATCAATAATTTAAAAGTACCCTAGTTTTCTTCCCTGGAGACAAAAATGTTGTAATAATGATAATGATGTTCAGTTCCGGGCGCCACATTTTAAGGAGTACATTGACAAGCTGGAGCACATCCAGAGGGTGACCAGGAAAGTGAGGGGACTGGAGACCATGTCATACAAGTATTGATTGAAGGAACAGAGGCTATTTAGCCCGGAGAAGAGAAGACTTGGGTGGAGGGAAGGGGTGGTGCATAATAGCTGTCTTCAGGTATCTGAAAGGCTGTCATGTGGATGAGGCTTGAAATTTGTCCTGGCCCCGGAGGACAGGATGAGGAACAACTGGGTAAAGTTGCAGAGAGGCAGATTTTTGATTTGATGAATATGATAATTCTCCAATCCAAGAACGAAATGGATAGATAAGAGGAAGGGACTGACCTATTGTGGATGCTGTTCAAAGAAAGAATGAATGCATGACCACTTATAAGGAGATGGTGCAGATGGGATTCTTTTTTCTGATCTGAGTTGAGCTTGGTAATATCCAAGATCTTGAATGACTTTGGGGCATTGGCGTGCATATGTATAAACACTGCATCTGCACTGGGTTCAAATTCCAAATTCATTAACAACCTGATGATCCCATAGAAGTCGCAATCCCTGTAGACCTCAGTTTCCTTAAATGTAAAATGAGGAGATTGGATAGCTAGATGGAACAGTAGATAGAGTGCCAGTCCTGGAGTCTGAAAAACTCTTCTTCCTGAGTTCAAATCTGGCCTCAGATACTTACTAGATATATGACCCTGGGTAAGTCATTTGAGCCTGTTCGCCTGTAAAACAAGCTGGAAAAGAAAATGGCAAATCAATTCAGTATCTTTATAAAGGCTGGATTGTTCAGACATGACTCAATAACGACAAGAAAAATTACAGATTAGGGCCCAATCAGCTTTCATGTCCCTTGCAAAGTCTGAAACCTATTCATATGCCATAATTTATTCAGCAATTCCTAATGGATGGGCAGATCTTTAGTTTCCAGTTTGTTTGTTTAAAACACTATCATTTCTATGGGTATTCTATGGCAAAGCATAATGGTGAAAAGCATGAGACAATGATAATGATGGTGACAATAAATAGCAGCTCATGTGATTATAAGAATTTGAAACATACTTTCCTAAAACAAATTCAGGAATCCTTCCCCTATACCATTTATTTGACTTTCTGCTTTTTGGGTTGTCACCAACCCTTTCTAATGATAATCTACTTTAGAGCCATGTATTGTGTCTAAACATACAAATGACATCTGTTTATTAACTAGAGGAAGGAAGGGGAGTGTTTTTTAGTAAACTGTGCTGCTTCTCCACTTGATTGTATGTGAAGGTTATATAGGCTCACCATAACAGTAGACTTTTCCATGCTTAAACAGTGACCTCTCTCATACAGATTTTAATCAAACATTATTGAAGGTAACAGTGGTTTTCCCACAAAGGAATGCTGTCCATGAGAGACTGATCTGAATTTATTGCTTTATTTAAAAGACCCTGACCAATCAAGAGGATAAAAAACATGTTTCTGCCCTGTCGGATGGGCACTTCCATTTGCATTTCCCATCATCCATCACTACAGGTGTTCTTTTCCCTGGATATCTCTCCCACTCCAATACATCCAACATAGATTTCCCAATTATGTTTTCAATTATTATAGAATTAGGTGCACTAGCAATAACTCATTATAAAATTGTAATTTTCATTCGAACATCTATTAAATACCTACCTGTATGCAGAATATACTACTAAAATCTGAGATAGAATGCTCAGTTGAAGTACTTTTTCTTTCATCATTATTATCTTGTTCTTATAGTTTTAATGGGATTCAGATAGAAACTAACTTGAAACAAGTCATTATTCAGTTTAGTATTAGTATATTCCTTTATTCAATGTTCTGTGAACTATTGTTCAAGTATAAAATAATTGTATTTATAATTAAGTAGAAGTATTTGGATATCAAAATTACCTAGCATTGTTAGTCATCTACTGAGTACCAGTCAGGATACAAATAGAAAAGTGAGGCAATCCCTGCCCTTAAGGGGCTTATATTCTACTAAGAAGGTGCCAGTTTTCTGGGAGTGGTGACAAGGAAAGGGACTCTAGAGGAACTCAAGAATGGAGAGTGGAGCCATAGGGCAGTCTTCATATCTTTTTCATTAGCAACGGACTTGATTCTTTTTCCTGAGCAAGAGGTAGAAAGTGGGGAAAATGCAGATTTGGTGGACGAAGGTGGCAAGATGGGAAATTGTTGAGATGTAATTCTGGCTAAGTTCCAGTATGATAGATGACATGTCAGTCAGTCATAATTATTAAGCACCTACTATGTAGTTTGGGGCAGCTAGCATCATAATGGATAGAGTCTTGGGCCTGGACTCAGAAAGACCTGAATTCGAATGTGCCCTCTGACACTGTGTGACCCTGGGCAAGTCACTCAACCCTGTCACACAGCTAGTGTCTTGAGCCTGGAATTGAACTCAGGAAGATGAGTCTTCCTGACTGTAGGTCCAGTACTCTATCCACTGTGCCACTGAGCTTGCCCATAGTAAGTATTTAATAAAACTTACTGCTAAGATAAAAAGCAAAGGAAAACAATCATTGCCCTCCAGTAGCTTACTTCTAATAGGGGGAGGTAGCAAATAATGAAACTTCAGGAGCACTTTTTTTTGAGAAAGCTCTGCCATGGTGAGTTTGGAGTCATCTGATGCAAGATAGTGAAAGCTCTGCTTTGGAAACTGAACTCCCTCCACAGCTTCATCCAAAAGGGATGTTTGAAATAAGCTTCAAGTCCAAAGAGCTTAGAATGTCAAAGTCCCAAGGGACCTTGAACACTATTTTGTCCAAGTTCACACAGAAAATTCAATGGGAGTGGCATTTATTATGGACTTTTGGGCAAAGCTCATGTATGAATATATCCACATGCATCTATTTCACTTTCTTTTCATATGAATTGTTCATGTGATCACTTGGTGCTGGAAGGAAACTTATCTAAAACTTATCTAACTTCTTCATTTTACAGTTAAAGAAACCAAGGGCCAGAGAGGTGTTTTAAATATATTTTCCTGGGGAGTTCTGAATACTAGAGAATAAAAGAAAGTGTCAGGGTTTAGACATTATCTCAGAGGCTGCTTGGGGGAATGGAAAGAGTTGAATGAATAACCAGAGACTTGAATTTCTGTCCAATCTGTGCCACTGACTAGTTATGAGTTTTGGGCAATTCTGTCACTTCTCTGAGCCTCCATTTCCCCAGACTGAGAACTGAGGATATAATGGAGATAATGCTTGTTGTACCTATTTCAAAGGAGTCTGTAACAATAGCACCTACCTCACAGTACTGTAGTAAGGATCAAATGAGATAATATATGCAAAGTACTTTGCAAATATCAAAGCACTATATAACTATAATTTTCATTATAATTATTAAGTATGAGCTGCTGTAGATATGTGAGCTATTATGATCTAATACAACTCACACACTTATGCAGGAAGAAACTAAGGCCAAGAGAAGAGAAATGACTTACCTAAGGCCACACAGCAGCTTAATGTTAGAGTCAAGATCAGAACCCAGTTTTCTTCTGGGCAAAGGAAAGTATAAGTGCATGCAAAAGTCAGCCTGCCTTTTCCATGAAGGGAAACCATAGGTGATATTACAAGTATACTCAGACACAAAGTCACTGTGGTCCCTGAGCAGGCAGGTAGCAACCCCTTTGGGGTGTCAGGTCACGGTGGGGCGTCTGCCATGTCACTACAAATTAGGATAAAGTCTTGTTGGTGGAGGGCAGGATCCCCAGTCTATCCAAGTTGCTATTGTAATGAGCCATGTCACAGCAACCTCTTGCTGTCCGGTACATCTCTTTTCTGGGGGAAGTACACACACATCTGTATGTATACATCTATAATTTATTGGCTGGTTGGCTCATCAAGTCTATTGGTTTTCATAACTACACTATTGTCAGCATGTTTCAGGATGGATTTGCTGCTGACATGGGTGAATGAAAAAGTACTGACATTTTTTGCTATTGACCTTGACATATTTTAGTATTATTATTAGTAGTAGCTTCACTCCATGTGGGATCATTGTCCGAAAGGGATCATGCACAGGAATCCAAGTGTGGCTTGATTTAGGAGTGACTGCCTGATGGAGGGCATGATCTTCCACACTCAAGATTAGGACATCCCTGCAGTCAAATGGAAGAATGACCCCCAGGGAACAGTTGTCATTGAGAAACGTCCAGCATGGTGAATTTGGAGTCATCTGGTGAGAGAGAGTAAAACTTGTTCTTTTAAGTCTTAGCCCTCTCCTCCGTGATACTGGTGATTTTGAATGGAGTCAGAAGGTCATAGAATGGTAAATGTCAAGGGATCATCCCATCCAAGGTCATAACTAGGGCTTACACCTAAGACTACTGGATCTTGTTCAACTTCGAAAGGGTTAGAATATTGAACATGAGATGTCAGAGCTGAAGGGGTCTTTACGACATACAACACAAAATAGTAGCACAGGAATACACCTCCTAACAGAACACAGAATGTCAACACTAGGAGGGACCTTAAGGAATCATAGAGATTTAGAAGGGACAAGTACCACATCTTCCCTGAAACTATTCTTCTAACTAAATATGTCCAGTTTATTCAACTGATTCTTGTATGGCATAGCAGAGGTCACTTGCTCTAAGCCCATCATTTTTAAAAAGACGGAACCAAGACTTAAAAAAAGGAAGTCACTTACCCAAGATCACGTGATATATGAGTGTCAGAGCTGGGAAGGGAACCCAGGACTCCTAACTTTCAGTGTATTATTCTCCCTCTGAATCAAGGGTTCTTAACTGTTTTGTGTGTCTTGGACCCCTTTGGCCATCTAGGGAAGTCTATAGACTCCTCAGGGGGAAAAATGTTTTTAAATGCATAAAATTAAATACATAGGATAACAAAAGAAATCAATTATATTGATATAAACTTATAAAGTTTTTTTTTTAAGTTCATAGAACATAGGATAAGGACTTCTGCTCTAGATGAATGAATAAAATAATTTATGGAGCCAAAGTTCATTTTTTCTCGATGAAGTTTCTGCCCAGCTTCGTTTGGCCACAAGGTCTAAAAATATCCCATAAGCACTTTGGTTATCACCCACAGATTCACTTAAGCAAAATATATATATATATATATATATATATATATATATATATATATATATATATATATATATATATACATATATATATATCCATAAATTTAAATATTTTAAGGATACAGTGCAAGCCAAGAAGAAGTCTTTGTAGTAAGAAAGAACAAAGGACATTTATTCATATATGCAGCAAAGGAGCAAACATGTTTTTGCATACAAAGAGAATCAATAACTATTGAAAGAAATTAAACCAGTTCTAGGTTAAAGAAAGAGTAGAATCTGGGGAGATGTCCCAGCTGGCTGGAAAATCAGCATGTTATGATGGAAAGAGGTGCAATGGGTTTGGACTAGGAGGATCTGAGTTCAAATACAGGCTCTGATACTTACTGCAACCTGGATGACTGAGCAAATCACTTAAGATCTCTGGATGTCTGCTTCCTTGTTTATGAAGCTAGGGTGTTGGATTACTCAGCCAGACAACAAATATTTATTAACCACTTACCAGTGCTTCATATCCTGGCTCTGTGCTAAACACTGAATACCACAGAGAGGTAAAAACAGAGTTATATCACCTTTAAGGACCCTTGAAACTGCTGAGACTGCCTTGGGGCATAACCCCAGTCATTCATAAAAATGTGTCTAGCATAAGAGGTTCTTAAAGTATTTTGTGTCATGGACCCCTTCTCAGAATAAAGGTTTTAAATGCAGAAAATAAAATACATAGAATTTCGAAGGAAACCAAGTATAGTGAAATAGATATAATTTTTCTTTGCTATTTATGTTCACAGACCCCCTGAAATGTATTCATGGGTCCATGGAGCCCAGGTTAAGAACCTTTGGTCTAGATGAAGTGAATGGTCATGATAGCTTAGGTTTGACTTGACCCCTGTTGTCAGTAGGCAGACCTCCCAAGGTCATGTTAAGAAAGTGGTTGCCTGGCCAAGGTGATTTCTGTCATCTCTCCTATCCCATTTGTGTAGGAGGGCTGTAATTGCCACACCCCCTGTGCCTGAGCAGGACTTGTAGCAGCCAGATACCCTCCCTCCCTACCCAAAGGAGAGGACTTTGGAACATCACACATAAAAATAAGTCTTGCATCCATTGGGGTTTATTTGTCAAGCTGAAGTCTAGATCCTTACCCCTATTTAATTAGCATTTCTTGGATGGAGGAGGATTACTGGGGGAAATCTAAAGAGCCAGGCCTTAATTTCTTGGACCCACTGAGAATGAGATATGTTTACCTCCTGCTGAGGGTGGCTATCAAAACAGAAGGAAAATATCTCTGTCCACAAAGCCCGCCTGTGACAAGCTCTGTCCCCAGAGATGAATGGTCTTTTCCATGGAGGTTTTAAATAGGAGACAGAATGAGAGTGAGTAGCACTGGGTTGAATAATTAGATTGTTCTTCATAAATCCTAGAGTGAAAACTTCCAAGCAGGTCTATTATGGGTGTCCTATGTTAGCAGTGAGCTTTATGTGGTGTGGACGTAGTCTTTTGCTAGGCATTGATGATGGGTAAGTAAATCACAGATGATTGGGGCCAAGGGATGACAACTCCCTGCTAGCCTTGTGAGAATTGCCTCCTTCAAAACAGGGAGAATATCATCCTCCTTATCACTATTATCATTATCACTGAAACATCCCAGGGTTTGGCATCTAAGGCTAACTAGGGCCATTTTGAACACTTGATTTGGAATCGATCACTTTCTGTGTCTTTTATGAATATGTGCAAATATATTTGAAGACTATGAATGATGCAATGGTTGTGTTCAAATCTCCAGTGGTAAATTTATCGAGGAAAGGTAAAGAACACCTTTTTGAGGTCAGTTACATAAGAGATTAGCCCAGAGGTGCCTTTCTGTTTGGAGCAGTATAATGACATAAAAATATAAACTTAGACTAATTCCCCTTAATGAGGAGAGAGGAGAAAGAATGAGACTAGGAGTAATTTATTGATTCATTCAATAACGTTTATTAAATCTATACTTCCTGCACAAAACTGCGTCAGGGAGGGACACAGAGTTTAGACAGGACATTGTTTCCCACTCTTAAGACTGAGTACAATTGATTTAAAAGTCAAATAGATGTGTATCAAAAGACTGAAAGGACTCACAGATACCCTTAATTGAAAATTGCTGTTCAAGTTTGTTTGCTAAATTTGTTTTGTTTTGTTTTATGTTTGTTGTGAAAGTGTCAAGACTTTCTCTTGAGGCTGATGATTGTTGCTTGGTGGGCAGCCCAAGTTCCAGCCTCCAAGCATTTGTGTCAGAGTCCTTAGAGAATGTGACCTGGAGAGTGCATGAAAAAGCATTCAACAGGCCCTTATTATATGCCAAACACTTTGCTAAGCCCTGGAATCACAGAGTAGCTGTGGTCTGGTGTGTGAATGTCCAGTATTTTGTACCAGTACAGATTCCTGGAGAGAGCAGACAGGAAGGAGTTGACCCTTTCCATATATGGAGACAGTGGGCAGTAGGATGAGGTGGTAGATGCAGGGCAGTGTGCTTTGAGGATTCTTGAAGCCCTGAACCTGTGTTTAGCTCTGATTCTTCAGTGCTGTTTGTCAATATCTCAGGTCAGTGATGACAGTTCTGACACCAGATAGAATTGAACTGAATAATTCTGAGCCCAGAGGAGTCTCGACAAGGGAAAAGAGAGCATCTGAGAGAGGGGCAAACAGACTCAGAGCTCAGTGTTGTAAATTATTATGTAGTGGGATTTTGGAGATTTGGGTCTGATGGCTGATACGAAGTCCCCAGTTCCTGTTTATAGGAACCCTGGAAAACTATACCTAAAAAGACATTCTAGGAGGGAGATGCTAAACAGTCATAAGTTTACAACTCCCAGAGGCTCCCTCTAGACGGGTGTTGGAGACTCTCATACCTAGCTACATCTACACATTTAAGTGAGTGCACTGCACCTACTCTCGTTGAACTTGTTCTCTAACAGTATTAGATAAGAGTTTCAGAGAAAAAGATTCTGGCTTGGAAAGAAAAAAAAAACCTTCCTGATAATCAGAGCTATTGCAAGGTGGAATGGACGTTTATCAGAGAGGAAGGAACACTTCTAGAAGTGTTCAAATGGAGGCTAGCTAATCTTTCACTGAGGATACCTTGGAGGCAATTCCTACTGAGGTCCAGGTTGGCCTAGATGCCTCCTGATATCCCTACTAGATTTGGGATGCTTTAAGTCATTTACTGAAGATATTCATGTCTATTTCTCCTTTGATGGGAGAATGTAAGCTGCTGGCAAATAGATGTTGTTACATTTTCTGCATTTCTAGTGCCCAACACATACTAGGTATTTAACAGATGTTTGTTGGCTGGTTGATTTGAAGTTGTTCATGGTTGAAAATGTATTCATTTAATGGTCCACTATCCAGTCCTCTGCTAGACTAACCTAGACTACACCGAGAAATGAATAATTAATATACTGACTATGTGACCTTGGGAACTCACTTAAACTCTCAGTGCTCAGAGCTCAATGCTCAGCAGCACTCTAAGACTATGAGCAGCAGAAAAGGTGCCAGCCTCTGTGGGTAGAGGGATCATCCTGTGCTCTTCACTTCCAGTTCCCCTTTATAGGATGTCCTCCCCTATTAGAATGTAAGCTCCTTTAGGTCAGGGATTATTTGTGTTTTGTGCCCCCAGCACTTAGAGCAAGGCCTGGCACACTATAAGTGTAAAATAGATGATTTAACTATCATCTGTCTATCCATTCATCCATCCATCAGTAATCTATCATCTACTTCTCCACCTATCTATCCATTTATCTATCATCTATCTATCCATCCAACTAGCTAGCTCTCTATCTGTTTGTCCCAGTGGTGGGGAACTTGCAGCCTTGAGACCACATGTGGTCTTCTGGGCCACTGTGTGTGACCTTTTGACAGTTCAAATTTTACAGAACGGATTCTTTTATTAAGAGGATTTGTTCTGTGAAGTTTAGATTCAATCAAAGGGCTATACTTAAGGACCTAGAGGACCACATGTGACCTTGAGGCTGCAGGTTCCTCATCCTATTCTATCTATCCATCTATCTATTATTTATCATCTATCTTTTAGGAATGAGCAAAACAAAAACACAGAAACAGGAGCTGGTCTGTTCCTTATCATGAGTAAGAAGGCTAACTAGGCTGGTCTGTAGAGAGTGAGAAGGAAAGTAATATATAATTTGTTTGGAAAGATAGGTTGAATCTAGCTTTGGAAGAGCTTTAAATGTCTAGCAAAATTTACATTTTATCATAGAAGCAAAAAGCAATCATTAGAGTTTATTAAGTAGGTAAGTGACATGATCAGACCTGTACTTTGGTTGGCAGATGGATTGGAATGGGGAGAGACCTGAGGCAGAAAGGACAATTACGAAGCTATTACAATATTCCAGGTGAGAAGTGATAAGGGCCTGAACTAGGATGGTATTGTCATAAAAGACAAATTATAAGCTCCCTTAGGTCAGGGATTGTATGTGTGTGTATGTGTGTGTGTGTGTGTGTGTGTGTGCATACATATATATTCCCAGGGCTGAACATAGAATCTTACAGATCACAGGTGTTTCATAAACGTCCATCAATTTTAATTGTGTCACACCTATTTATCCCTTTTAGAACAAGTTAATGTGTCCCTCATTCATAGGGACATAATATATTAGAGGAAAGAAGGGGCTTCACAAACCACCTCATTTAGCCTCCTCATGTTATAGATTACAAAACTGGGATCCAGTGACATGCCCAAATACACGAATGTTAAGTAGCGGTTCAGATTCAGATCTTCTGATCTTCTAAAACAGTAAGCACTGCCACCTCCCAGATACATAATTTTGATCAACCAACATTTATTAGGTACTTACTACATGCAAGGTCTTGTGCTGTGGATATAAAAATGTGTTTGTCACATCAAAAAAAGAAGACATAGAAATTTAATGTGCATATATCTCCCTAAGAAAATTCACAAAGAATCAGTGACCTCTCCTTGTGAAGTCAGCCTGGGAAATGATGTCTGTCCACCATGATAGCCAGCAAACCTCGTCCAGTAAGAGGAACAGGTGTTACAAAGTAGCCCTCTCACATTCCTTCCTTTCCCAACAACAATCAGGTTCTCTTTTTCTCTTTCCTAACAGCTCTGCGTCTTGTATTACGTAAGGTGCTTAGGTGATATGCCAATAAATGGCATATGAATACTTAATAAATGTGCAATGAATTATTAATGGCATGGAACTTATCTACATTGCTTCCTAATTGATGGGAGAATGATCCTTTATCTTTTGTCAAGACTCATGGGAGGTAGGAGGTGAGAATGTGTCCTGCCTGATAAATTTTAAAAATGGTTAGTGGGCACCATCAAAAACTACATGGAAGCGTCACCTTGGGGATAGATAAAGACAAGAAGGTACTGTTGACCAGGAAGAACGCCGGTAAAGTAGATGGTGCTGATATGGAAAAAAGTCAGCTCAGGATTCCCTATGATGGAAGTCACTGCTAGAGGAGAGGACTCGTTAAGAGAAAAGACAGAGACTAGCATGCAGACAATGGGCAGCCCCCATTATTACTACTATCACCATCAATCATCATCACTATGGTAGCTCCCATTATTACACTTTAAGGTTTATTTAAATGCTTTCTCCACAATGACCATGCAAGATGTGAGGTGGATAGGGCAGGCATTGTTATCCTTATCTTACAGGAGAAAAACCTTAGACTTTAGGAAAAATCTTCCACTTGGAGTTTCTTTCCTTGAGCACCAATGGCCAAATAGCATTACTTTAAAAAATTGTTTAAATTTTATTTTTTTCCATTAACAGACAATAATTTTTTTCTTGCTTCTCCCTTTCCCTACCAGGAAAAAAAAACAGCAAAACTCTTGTAATAAAAATGCATAGTCAAGTAATGTAAATTAATGCAACTCCAACTTTGAAGTTCTACCTCATAGCCTTCAAATTGATTAATTTCACACAAAAGGAAAATGACAAATGCTGGAGGGGCTGTGGGAAAACAGGTCCATTAATGTACCATTGGGGGAGCTGCAGCTGTGAATTGACCCATACTTTCTAGAAAGTAATTTGGAACTATGCCCCTAAAGTTACCAAATTGTGTATATTCTTTGACCCCCATTTGACCCCAATGACTCATTTCACACCATTAATAGGCCTGTGCCACCAAAGAAATCAAAGAGAAAGAAAAATGACCTATATGTTAAATATATATGTATACATATACATATACATGGAGAGGTGTATATACACACACAGATACATTAGTTCTTTGTGTGATTGTGAAAAAAAACCTAAAGTTAAGAGAAGGGAAAGGAGCTATCCATTTATTTGACTAATAAACTACAGAGCTGGTACTAGAACACAGGACCTCAGTTTGCAACTCCATACTCTAACCACTATGCCATTATTAGAAGAGTAGAATTCTAGATTTTCAGATTTGGAAGGACCTCAAAGATCATCTAGTCTAGCTCCTACACAAATTAGGAATCCCACCCTATAATATCCCAAAGAAGTGATCATATATCTTATGTTTAAATACCTCCAGTGACAGAAACTCACTGCTTTCTGAGGCAATTCATTTCATTGTTGAGCAGGTCTAAATGTTAGAAAGGTCTTTCTTTTATTGAGTCAAACCAAGTCCCACACTGTACCCTGTTTTAGCCTCTGTGGACAAACAGAATAAATCTTAATCTGCTTTCCCCATGACAAGATTTTTGAAGGAAGAACACAGAAGTCAAAGTTTGAGAAGAGCTGCTTGTATTTCTCCCTGTGTGCAAAGGTTGTTTGGGAAAGGAAAGGACAATGAAAATTTCAAGTCTCATCTACACGCAGAAAATCCACCTTTTTTTCCTGTTTGGTTTTGCTTACAAACAACTAAATTTTAAAATGAAGTCATTCTTCATCTATCCCAATCATCATGACCTTTTCTCAGTCCTCATTCTCCTTGACCTTTGACAATGCTGATCACTGTCTTTTCCTCGATACTTTCTCTCTAATGAAATAATAATTGTAAAGCACTTTGCACAGTGACTGACACATAGTAAGCTTCTACGTGATATTATTATTTCCATGATACCCCTCTCTCCTGGTTCTCTTCACAACCAACTAACCTCACCTTCTCTGTCTCCTTTCCTGGATCCTCTTTCAGATCATGCCCTCTGTAGATGTCCCTCAGGATTATGTCCTGGGCTCTCTGTTTTTCTCCCTCTATATTACTTCCACTTGGAGATCCCCATCAGCTCCCACGGATTTAATTACTATCATCTCTATGCTAATGATTCTCAGATCCACCCTTCCTGTCCCATCTGCTCTGCTGACCCCCAGTCTTGCATTGCCAATGGCCTTTTAGACATCTCAAATTTAATGTCCAGTAGACATCTTAAACTCCTTATGTCCAAAATAGAAGTCATTGTCTTTCTCCATCACCCCTCCTGATATCTTCCCTATTATTGTACAGGGCAACCCCCCCCTCCCCTTCCCTCAGGCTCCCAACCTAGGAATCATCCTAGATTCCTTATCATATCCAATCGATTGCCAAGGTCTAGCGATTTCACCTTTGTAACATTTCTCAGATATTCTCCTTTCTCACTTCTGACACTGCCACCACTGTGGTACAAGACCTACATCACCTCACATCTGGATTGTTGCAATAACCTGCTGGTGGGTCTGCCTGCCTCAAGTGTCTATTCACTCCAATCCATCTTTCCTTCATTCATTAATGTGATTTTCCTAAAGTCAGGTTTAATCATGTTATCACCACCACCCCACCCCACCCTCAGCCCCACTCAGTAAAGTCTACTGGTTCCTATTGCATCCAAGAGCCAATACAAAATGTTCTATATGGCACTCAAAGCCCTTCATAACCTTCTACCTTTCCCTTATAGCTTCCTTCACTGACACTGGCCTTCTGATTGGTCCATGAACAAGACCCTCTTAGCTCTTGGTTTGGGTATTTTCTCAGGCTGTTTCCATGCCTGGAATGCTCTTTCTCTTCCACTCCAATTACTGACCTCCCTGGCTCCCCTTAACCAAAAGATTTCAACTAAAATCCCATCTTTTACTGGAAGCCTTCCCCAGTCCTGCCTAATTCTAATTCCTTCTCTCTGTTAATTATTTCCTATTTATCTTGTTTGTATATATTTGTTTGTATGTTGACTTAGGTGACCTCTGGGGTCATTTTCAAATCTGAAATTCTATAATTTCACTGTGTCAAAAAAAAAAAACCAAACCCAAAACCTACCAGGCTGGATGGATGTCAAGACACTGTTCAGAGACAGCTAGGCAATGTAGTGACTAGCGCACAAACCCTGGAGTTAGAAGGACCTAAGTTCAAATCTGACCTCAGACACTTGACACTTACTAACTGTGTGATCTGGGGCTTAACCCCAGTTAAGTGACCCAAGTCACTTAACCCCAAATGCCTTGCCTTCCCCCCTCCAAAAAGACAAAAAATGGAATTCACAGTTTATACTGCTATTTAACAATGTGAAAGCATCCCTTCAGATTGGACCAAGTTGTTGAGTCATTTCAGTCATGTTCAACTCTTTATGACCTCATTTAGGGTTTTCTTGGCAAAGATGCTAGAGTGATTTGCCAATTCCTTCTCCAGTTTATTTTACAGATGAGGAAACTGAGGGTTGAGTGACTTGTCAAGGGTCACTTGGATGGTGTCGAGGATGGATTTGAGCTTATGAAGATGAGTCTTCCTGATTCCAATACACTGTGCCACCTACTATCAAAAGAATATATACAAACTATAAATCTGTCAGGCACATTTTTATATATCTATATCAATATTAATATCTCTTTCTCTCTATATCTACCTAGCTATCTACATATACATACATCTATCTATCTACATACATAGATACACACACATATATTTTTGTCAGAACACCTGGGTTCAGGGCTTGACTTTGAACCTGTGTTCCTTTGAATGAATACCTTTCCCCTCTCGGAGTCCAAGATTACTCATCAGTAGATAATATCTAACATCCCTTTCAGCCTGAAGTCTCGTATTCCTATAATTATCATCATCGCATAATCACTGAGAAACAATAACTGAAACTCATATAGTGTTTTAAGGTTGGCAATGTCTTTTCACTGCATCATCTCATTTGAACTTGAAAACAGATAAGTACTCCAGATATAGATCCCCATTTTATAGATGAAGGAACTGAGAGTTAGAGGGGGTTAGCCCAGGGGCACATTGCTACTAAGTGTTAAAAGTCAGGTCTCCCTGTGTCTAGGTCAAAGTCTCTATCCATATACCACATTGTTTTATCCTAAGTCCCTCGTCTCATGCCCAGGCACACTGGGGTTACAGGGATATGAAAAACATCTCCAACCCTCAAGGAACTCACTGTCTAACTGGGGTAAAAATACACGTGTGCACGGAAAGATAACTAATCTTTGAAGGTAGTGTATCCCCAGTACACAGAGAGGTACAGATAGTAATAGTCTAATGTCAAGAGTCTCAGGTGGGAGTTCGTAAGTCCTGGATTCAAGTTTAGCTTTGATCACTTGTCAGCTCTGTGACTTGTACAAGTCAGTCCCTCCCTCCACCCCCCAGGTGAGGAAGGTGAATGAGATAGGCTCCAAGATCCCTTCCAACTCTATTGTTCTTTGTTCTAAGGCATCTTGAGGCTCTAACCCACTGTTATCCTTAGGTCTCTTATAAATATGACTCAGCAATTCAAAAAGAGCATTAAAGTGTATATTCTCATAACTTCTCAGGAATCAGATAAATAATAATAATAAAATGCCTAACATTTACTTACCTTTTAAAGGTTTACAAAGTATTTCAAATAGAATCCTCAAAATAACACTATGAAATAGAGGCTATTATAATCCTTATTTTACAAATGAGAAGGCTGAGGATGGGATAGCCATATAGATAATAAGTGTATGAGGTGAAATGGGGATATCGGTCTTCTGATTCTAAGTCCCATAGTCTGTCCATTTCACCAAGTATTCCAAGAACCAATTTGTCATTGCAGTTGTCTGCAATGAGCGACATAAAATGAAAGTGAAGCCATTAAATAGTTTATAAGGATCCCTGTGGGTGTCTCATTGAAGTAGAAAAAAATATATACATATATATATATGTAGTGTGTGTGTATGTATACACACATATATACATACATATGCATATATATACATATATATTATTTTTACATTAGTCACATTTTGGAGAAGAATTAGAACCAATGGGAGAAACCATGAGAAAGAAGAAACAAAAGAAAAATAGAGAAAATACTATGCTTTGACCTGCATTGAGACCCCATAGTTCTTGTCTGAATGTGAATGGCATTTTCCATGGTGAGTCTGTTGGAGTTGTCTTAGATTCTTGCATTGTTGAGAAGAGCTAAGTCTAGGAAGGTTAGTCATCGTACATTGTTGCTGCTACTGTGTACAATTTGTTGTCCTGGTTCTGCTCACTTCACTTAGCATCAGTTCATGTAAGTCTTTTCAGGTTTTAGAAAACCATATATTCACAATAGCTATGTTCTGTTTTATTTGCATATATCTTGTGAGATATTTCCCTATTACATTTTAATCTGGTTCAGGCTACACTCATGAGTATGGTGGTGGCATTGGTTTGACCTACACCTTTGGTCTGCATGATTCTTCTAAGAGTAGAAATGCCAGGGTGGCTGTGGTGTCCTTACTCATCTGTCATGAGTGTAGACAGGGTCCTGAGCAGGGATGTGCCCTTCATCACACTAAAATCTAGACCACAAACAAGGCAAGCAATAAAGACCTCTTCCTTGAAGAGGATGGGGAAGGAGACAGCAAGAAAGGCCGTTGGCTCCATGCAGGTATTGAGAAGGCAGGAGGCATGAGTTGATCAGTAGGTAGGATGTACTTGCTTAGTAATTGCCTGATCACGTTCCCCTGCTGGCTGTCTGGGCTTCAAAATTTCCCACCTCTTGGTTTCGTCTGTATCTTTCCAGCTTTGCCCCCTCAGGAATTTTATAATTGGCTGTTAGAATTTCCTCACTGGTAGCCAGAGAAGAATTGGCAGTTCTGCCTGAGAAGGAGAAGTGACTTAGTAAGTTATTCCTTCTACTGTCTCAATGAGGTTATCCCTCCCTGAACTTGAAGGTAGAAAGTTTAGACCCTTACTGAAATATTGCATGAAAGCCAACCCTATCAGCTACTAGAGTCTTGGCACTAGAGAAAAGACATTGTACATGTTATTTACACCTTGTCTCCCCCCATTAGAATGGAAGGTCCTTGAGGGCAAGGACTTAGTATCCCTTTTCCTTAGTATAGTGCTTGGCATATATAGGTGCTTAATAAAAGGTTTGTTGATTGACTGACAGTGAAGAGGATGGTACAGTGGGAGGGGGACTGAATGTTAGGCCAGAAGATTGGGTTTCACATGCTGTTTTGGCACCTTACTAGCCTTTGGACTTTAGGCAAGTTACTTATCTCCTTTGGGTCCTGGTTTCCTCATCTGTAAGATGAAGAAATTGGATGTAGTTTCTAAGGTCTCATAGTAGAAAGTATCACTTGAATTCAGACTCTGCTACTTCATACCTGTGTGACTAGTCAAATTACAGACTTTTTCTGTGTTTTAGCTTCTTTATCTGTAAAATGAAAAGGTTGGGCTAGAGATGATCTCTAAAGTCCCTTCCAACTAGGGGTGTGCTGGTAACTGCTTAACAACTGGCTCTCTGAAAAATATATCCAACAATACATGTTTAAGTTAAATTGTATCACTTTGATTTTCTCCCTCACTTTCTTAAGTCTACTGGGGGTGGGGAACCTGAGGTTTTGAAGCCACATGTGACCCCTAGGTCCTCAAGTGCAGCCCTTTGACTGAATTCAAACTTAAATCCTCTTAAGAAAAGGATTTGTTCTGTAAAACTTGACTGGACTCAGTCAAAAAGCCGCATCCAAGGACCTAGAAGGCCACAAGGTTGCACTTTCCCCAATCCACCCCTGGAGACAATCTACAAATGTATCATTTGTTCTCATGATGTCTTTAGCTGACTTCAACACAGCCCTGCTTGTAGCTCCCTACCCACAATCCTCTTCTCTACAAATCTGGGATCCCCTCATACTGTGTCTTCACAGGATTGTTAAGTTTGAGAGGACTTTCAACATTCTAGGGTGCTTGTCATCTCTGAGGACCACCACCCCTCAAGACATCCATGGAGAGATATCAGGGAGAGGCAAGCCTACAGTGGAGAAAATTATGTTTTTATTCTTACTAACTAATGAAAGCAACAAGTCATTATAGGTATGTAGGCAACTGGGTGGTACAGTGAATAGAATGTTGGACCTGAAACTAAGAAATCTTGAGTTCAAATCCTGCCTTAGACACTTGCTAGCTCTGTGAATGTGGGCGAGCCACTTAACCTCTTTCGGACTTAAATTCTTCATCTGTAAAATGGTGATATCAATAGTATTTACCTCCCACTCCCCCGCCAGGATCTTGTAAGGTCAAAGGAGACAACATATGTAAAAGTCTTTGTAAATCTTGAAGTATTGTATAAATATAATTTTTATCATCATTATTGTTCTGAAGAGTCTGCCAATGGGGTCCAAGGCATAAAAAATAAAGGTCTAGAATCCATGCTCCAGATCAACTGCTTAATTTTGCAGAAGAAGGAAAGCAAGGTCCCCCAAATTAAAAGCACTTGGTAGTGGGACTCTTGTCCAGGCCTTATAGCTCCTGGACCAGTACCTGACAGGGACTCTCAGGCATGTCCTCCAGCTATCCAAACATCCTCAACATCATTCTTCTTCCAGACCAGGCTGTCTAAGATTTTTTTCTCCTGCTTCCTGGCAGTTCCCCCTTCCTGGAGCAGGATGACAATGAGATGAAACCTGTAAAGTCTTCAGCACTGCTGTTTTGACAAGCAAGATTACCTGCTGTTGTATGATATGATTAACCCAAATTAACCCAAAACAACACCCAGTGAAAATTGCCAAGGAGAAAAGAGACATGAAGGTCTATTGTCTGCTTCAGCAATGGAGCAGCTATTTCCTCTTCATTATTCCTCTTTCACAGGTGTCGTGGGCTGAAAGGTACTTTTCCAAGCATAGACAAGTATAAAAATTTCAAACATTAGTGCACACTTGTTAACAACTTATAGTCTTCCCCCTCCTTCCTTAATTTCTCCATGGACCACTAGCCTAGCGATAATTATCTACTCAACTGTCATTCAAATATGACATTTTCTTTCCATTCAATTCTGCAAACATTAATTAAATGCCTACCAATTGCAAGGCACCATGCTAGGTGCTAGGGATACAAAAACAAGAATGACACACTTCAGACCCCCAAAGGCATCATGGTCCAGTATGGGTCCAGTATGGGCTTGGGGTCAGAAGATTAGGCCCTCTCTGATGTCTGTTACTGTTGTAAATAAGGGCAAGTCACTTGACCTCCCAGGGCCTCAGGTGGGAGGTATACCTTCCGAGTAAGAAGAGAGGCACCTTATGATGCAGGGGCCATAGAATTTCAGAGCTGAGAGGGATCTCAGAGAATATGGCCTTCAATTTTGCAGAGAAGAATTTGATCATGCAGAGAGTAAAAGCCTGAGAATCAATGACTTTCTCTTTACTTGGGTCCTGTGGTCTTTCTAACCTGCTAGTCTGGGGAGAGGTTAGAAGTCAAATTAACAAGGTCAAGTGAAAAATGGGCAACACCCCATAATTATGAGAGGGTAGGAATTGGGATGGAGCAATAATGAGAAAAACAGATGAGCACTTTACATTATTTGAAGGGTTAACATCCAGAATCAGGAAGAAGGTGGTAATTGTGACTTTTTGTCTGTGGGGCTCTGTTTCTTCATCCATAAAATAGAAATAATTATACCCATACCTCGTTCTTTACAGGGTTGCTATGAGGAAAACCTTTTGCAGACTCTAACAGGCCATAGAAATGCTAGCTTGTCATTATCATAAGTAACATTGGAAAGACTTTTGGAAAAAAATATGAATATGTAATCAGTATTTTCTGGACTACTGAGTTGTTCTACCTGATTTCTAGCCATGTTTCATACCACCACCATACCCATATTGCTAAAACCCAATGGGATCACTTTAGCCCTTGCTCAGAACCTTCCAGTATCTCCCTATAGCCTCTTCCATAAATTACGAAATCTTCAGTCTGACATTCAAGGCTTTCCTCTACAACGGGACTTTTATAATATGAGCCTTTTCCTATTACTTCCCTTCACTCATACCTTCCATTCTGGTTAAATTGACCTACTAAACCATTCCCCATTCACTGAGTTCCATCTCTGCCTCCATTCATAGGCTATCTCCTCTTGCCTTCCATATCTGGAGTGTATCTGTTCCTCATTTTTGCCTCATAGAATTTCTAACTTCCTTCACAAACTAAAGTTGCTTTTTTTCTAGGCTTTTCTTAATCGTGCTGCCCCCTCTTTTGCACAGCCAACGGTTGAAACTATCCCCCTGGAATCCTGTTTGTGTTACTTTCTACGTGATTTATATTCATTTATCTACGTACAGGGTTTGTGTTGTCTTCTTCACAGAATGTAAGCCACCTGAAGGCAGAAATTATTTTCTAGGTGTTTGTATCTCTACCACTCACTAGAGTGCCTGACACATAGTAGGTACTTAATAAAATGTTTGTTGAATTGAATTGGATTGAAAATTGGATTGAATTTGGTATCTCCTTTCTGAGGAAGCTACAGTTTTGTTTTCATCTCAACCGAAACAAAATAAAATTTAAAAACAAAACAAAACTGAGGATTCTTGGTCACAAATAGAAGCTGCCCTCTCCATAACAGGCAGTTGGTGTCTTTGGGGTTGGTTGGCAGCCTCTGTAGAAATTAATGCACTGTGAGTAAGAAAGGTATCACCATGTTAGCCACACATCCTGAAAGAAGAGCTGGGCCTCAGAGGTCACCCTTTCTTGCCTTTGTGACACTCTACAGAGCTTCCCTGGGCCTCCAAGGGCAAAAATTCAGTGCTTTGTTCTAGAATTAGGACTGGCCCTCATAACTAGATAGGTTTCCCCCAGACATAGCTTTAACTTCTCACTTCAGTCTGACTCTCAACCCCTGGACATCATGAGTTTGGCCATGCTGGAGAATTTCAATAAGGAGGAGGACATGTAATGAAGCAGACCTCATAGGATCTGAGTCTGAAACCCTTCTCTGATACTTGCTGCCTGTGTGACCTTGGGCAAATCACTTAGCCTCTCCATAACTCATTTTTCTCATCTGTAAAATAACAGGGTTGGACTCAGCGACCTCTAAAATCCTTTCTAATCCTAGAGCTGTGGTCCGATGAACTCTAACATACTGGAGCTAGAAGAGATTTTATAGACCCTGTAGTCCAACTTTCTCATTTTACACATGAGGAAACAGGGTCAGAGAAAGGAACTGATTCCCCAAGGTCATGCAATGAGTGCAGTAAAAGAGCCTAGGATTTGGAGACAAACGACAAGGGCTGGAATCTCAGATCTGCTCAGATCTGACCAATCCTTTCATTTCCCTGGGCCTTTGTCTCCTCAACTTTAAAATGAGGGGGCAGCCAGGTGTGTGATTCCTGCTAAAAGAGAGACTGAGGATGATGGCTGGATCACTTAAGGTGTTCTGAGTGACAGTGGCCTAAGCACTAAGTCTGATCCTGATATGAGGAGGCCTAGAGAGCAGGTGATATCAAACTGTCTCAAGAGAGGCAAACTCTCCCAGGATGAGCACAGGGCAGATCAAAGCCCCTATCATGATCAGTAGTGGGATGAGATCTGTAAGGGGTACATACCACTTTTGGCCTGGATAAGATAGGACACCCAGTCTTATAATAATCAATACAATAGCTAGATAGTACAGTGGAAAGAGTGCCAGGCTTGGAGTCAGGAAGACCTGAATTCAAATCCAGCCTCAGACACTATGTGACCCTGGGCAAGTCACTGTTTGCCTCAGTTTCCTCATCTGTAAAATGAGCTGCAGAAGGAAATGGCAAACATTCTGGTATCTCTGCTAAGAAAACCCCAAAACAGGGTGTTTAAGAGTAAGAAACAACGATAAATTTATATTTATTTTTTTAATGATTAATAACCATAATAGATAGACTTTGTATAATGCTTGCTATGTGACCAGCACAGTGCCTGTGAATTTCTAAGCAATTTACAATCATTACCTCATTTGATTCTCAAATCAGCCCTGGGACGTAGGCATTCTTATTAACCTCATTTTACAGATTAGGAAACTGACATAAATAGCAGTTAGATAAGATAGAGATGACTGGATGGATGGATAGATAGATTGATAATTGAAAGAAATTAACAAATACATGAATGAATCAATGAATGAGACAAAGGGACAGGATTAGAATAAGTGATCTCTGATGTCCCTTCCAGCTCTGTCTCCTCTGAGATAAGTGACAGTCAGCATCTGAACTGAAGTCTCCTGATTCCAGACCCACTAAACCACTTTATCCTTAAAAATTGGATGAACTTAAAGAGTTGTTTGAACAAGGTTTTTCTGTTCTCTGACTGAAATTAATGTGAAGGCCAACCCTGGCACCTTTTCTTTCTTCCAAAAGAATTTGTTCATCCAGAATAATGACAGGGTTATACAAACTGAAAGGACTGATTGACCCAAGATTTGCGGTCACATTTTGGATCTGCTCCCGAAGCAGCTAAGTGAGGCTTGGACACTTTCCTAGTACCTTGTGTGTTCCTCTCAAATGTGTGCAAGATGTACTCTTGTATTGTAGTATTCATCCTACTAGGGAAGAGTGTCTCTGTCTTCTTTCTCTCTGTACTATCCGAGGGGCCCCAACCCAGAGTTTTCTTATACAGTAGGCATTTAATGAATATGTTCCTTGACTGAATAAATGAATGAGAACCAGGGTGACTTTGAACAAGTGGGGTACACCCTCCTCCTGGAATCCTTCTGCCCCATCTTCTTCCTGTGCCGATAAAACAGGGAACTCCTCTGTTTAGTTTTGATCTCCTGAGTCTCTGCCTCTGCTGACCTGATCAGTTCTGATGGGGCTAATTTCTCTCCATTCTCTACGATATGTATTTGGCATTCTCTAGAGGCAGCATTGGATTTTAGAGTTGAGGTGGTCACAGTCCTGGTCATGGCCTCCTTACTTTATATTTGTGCATCCTTGAATTGCAGCTCTCTATTCCTTAGTTTTCTTATCTGTAAAATGGGACTAAGAAGATTTATATTCCCTTCCTCATAGGGTTATCATGAGGAAAGTACATTGTAAAATATTATATAAATGTGAGCTAGCATTACCATGACTTGAATATTTCAGGTATATCTGAGATCGCCTACATATGGATATTCTTTCCTATTATACATATCCCAATGCATCTGAGCTACCCATACCCCATCCTGCTCAACTCAAATCTTCCTTTAAGTTTGCCTTCAGCATTCCCCAACCCCTGATGTGCTGGGGCCTCCCTTGCATTCTGTTTATATTGAAGCCCAAAATTATCCCTGCACTCACTATGGAATCAACCCATACAGTACTCTCATTGGACTGTAGTTTTGAGGTTGGAAGATAAAGAAATTAGAGGCCATTAAGTCCAATTCCCTTGTTATAAGCAAAAAGAAACCAGGACCCAAGAAAGTGAAGTGATTTTGGCTAGGGTCACACAGCTTGTAAGTATCTCATTCACTTCCCATCTCCAAGTGTCCCATTATCCCTTCTCGGCAGAATTCCAAATGTCTTCTAGAATTCCCTTAATTGTGTATAGCACTTGAAGTTTTATAATTACTTTGTCACATACACACACACACATCCCCTCTGAAAGCCTTATAGGTCAGTCAGGACCTAGGTTAGTCTACTTACTTTATAAATGAAGCTAAGATCAGAGTCTACCCAATTTTTTAAGTGTAGTGTCAAGCCTAGAACCTTGTTCTGAACTCCCAGACATTATACTACCCCACACCACATCTTAAAAGGAAATGTCTGCTTTTGCAGTGCTTATCTATAAACAGGAACTATCAGAATCCCCCTTCCTCCCTCCCTCCCCCAATGCTGGAACAGCTACCACAAGAGGCTACCTGTATTGTTAAACAATGCTTTGTCTCAAGAGTGGCTTCCTTTGGGATATTGAAGACCCCTTTAATAAGAACCCAGATAGGATGCCAAATTAAGTCTAAGTCTGATTGATTGTTTTTATTAAGAATGTTCTGCCGGCAAGAACGGTTTGGTGTAGATACAGTAATGTCTTGCAGGACTCCATGCCAATTTGCATTCTCAGCCACAGTGCACTAATCAAAATGGTTAAGAGCAATTAGAAGGAAGTTACCTCAAGGGATTTAGGGATACTTTAAAAACAGCCACCTAAGTCAGACTTGGAAAGGGAAAGTTGGTTCCCAGTCCCATACCCCCTACAAGAATCCCTGGATGCTTGCAGCTGGATTCATCAGCCTCTGAGGTCCCTTCCAACTGTAAATCATTAACCCTATGGTTCCTTCTATGTTGCTCTAGTCCTGGAAGTTGCATGAGAAGTTTTCCCTCTGCTCACCCACTAAGATCAGAAGTGAGTTGAGGATAGGATTTCTGCCCGCCCAAACGCACATACCTAGCCCAGTAGTTCAGTAAATCAGGACCTTTTCAAGATCTCTAGTAAATATCCATTTTCTTCCAAGGCAAAATAAAATTAACAGGTGGGATGAGTCAATTAATCAATTGTTGATTTCTCTCTGGATCTGGAAACAACTTATTGTGGTAAGTGAAGATTACAGGGCCAGTAATCCTGCCAAACCCTTCATATCGTTATCACCAGATTCAATATGAACTAGAGACTGTTTTGCATGATGGGGAGAGGGCCACATTTGAAGGCAAATGATCTGGTTTCAGATCCCACATCTGCTACTTATTATCAGTGGGATCAGTTCCCTTTTTGGGGCCTCAGTTTCGTTTTATGTAAAATGAGGGGATTCGAGGATATTATTTCTAAGGTTTCTTCTAATTCAGTGATCCTAAGCAGGGATGTGCTGGTAAGTGCTTAACAACTGGTTCTTTAAGGGATGGGAGGAGGGGGGAACTCAACACACTTTTAAGATTTTTTATCTGCAATATTGTCATTTTCCTCATCACTTTCTTAAGTCTCAACTACAAACAAAATGATAAAACAAGCCCTGATTTGATTGCACCAATTTCCAAACTGTAAATACTCATATTGAAAATTTAACAACCAGCTCTTTTGAGTAGGTTGGAACTGGCTCCAACACCCCTCTTCCTCCCCCACCCCTTGCTTCCTAGGACAAGGTAAAACAAATGGTGGAAATCTCTTGGAGTCCTAGAGCTGTGCAGTTAGAGGGAATTTCATTTCTCTTGGCAAGTGGTTCTCTCTGAATATGCCTGGCCCACTCCATCTGTCTGATCCCCAGTTAATCTGGGCCTTTCTCTTCAGCTCATTATATAGACTTGATTCTCATTTCAGCAGTCCCTGGTATCTCCCACCCATTTACATGGGAGCACTGGAGAGTTTTTCACTGGCTCCCTTATCCCTTAATCACCGTTTTGGTCACTGGCCATGGTTTTGAAGGAAGCTGGAGTCAGGGACAGTCTGCATTTGAAGGGATCACACCCAAACAGAGCCTGAAACATCCCAGGGCACTGAATGACAAATCACTGAGGCAGAGGTTAAGAGGCATCTTGTCTCAGGTTTACCTCTCAGTGTCTGCTGCACGGGCCTGGACAAATTCTCCATTAAGTTCCCCCAACCTACAGATCTTCAGGATGATTATGGATGACCACTTGTCAGGGATATTGTAGAAGGGATTCCTACTTAGGCACAGACAGATTGGATCAGATGACCCTAGAGATGCCTTCCTGTCCTGAAATCTCCTGACTCTATGAATTTATCTTTCAGACTCTTAGATTCTCCACCTCTAAAAGGAGGATTAAACGAACAAAAAATATCTCTTGCCTATTTTATAGGAGTGTGCTAAGGATCAAGTGGATGCTTGGCACATGATAGATGCTTAATAAAGGTTTGTTGATTGATAGACTGTTAAAATGGACAGCACACACCATGAAGTACTATGTAAATACAGAAGGATTAGCACTGTATTTTCTTCAGGTTTCATGAGCAGTGGTGACCATTGGTAGCATTAACTGTTCAGCAATCCTGATTTCCAGCAAAAACTCTAGTGTGGGAGAAAAAGAACTAAAAAAAGCACTTTTTGAGTGCCTGCTGCATGCATGACCACTGTGCTTGCTGATAAAGCGAAGGATAAACAAATCACTGCAGTTGTTCTTAAGCAACTTAAGAGAACCATGATCATTTTTAAAAATCAATATCACTGGATTTTATTGGTTTTTTTATATCTCTAGCACCTACTCAAATGTCCTATACAAAGGCAGTGCTAAATAAATATTTCTTTAATGGAATGGAGTCCAGAAATCTTCCAAGATTTCATCACTTTCATTCTACTCTCCTCTCTGCCTCAATAGAACGTTTCACGAATGGCTGTGGCTTAAAGCCTTTATCTCTGAGAGTCAGCTTCCTGGTGGTGACCCTCCCTACACTCATAACCAGGCTGGTCTTCATACTGCAGACACCTTCTCTTGTTGGGTTAGAGAATGACAGTAACCCTATCTCACATCTGTATTTTGCAGGGGTGACTACCTTCCTTCATGTGGTTTATCACTTCACTGCTGCATGCAGGGCACAAATCCTCCATGACTTTGTAGATTATTTGGAGGGATGGGGATACCAAAAGATGTATCACCCTGTGGTCCATTTGGTAATGAACTTCTCAGCACTTAGCCAAGTTGGCTGGAGATTTACTGTCTCTCTCTGAGATTGTCCTCCAAAGTCCTTCCACCTCAGCTTTCCTGTGACTTCATCTAAGTTACATCCTGTGCTTTACCGGTCGAGCCTCTTAGAGACCAGGGTCCCTCTCATGCCATGATGAGGTATTTGGGCAGAACTTTTGTGGATATGACAGCAATAGTAATAATTAATGACTACAACTTTCCTCTGTAGCTTTCCAGCATGTTCTCCACCCACTACGCTATTTAATCCTTGAAATAACTTTATGAGATGAATAAGGGAAAGTATCATCACTGCAACACAATTTGGCAAGTTTTTAAGAAGTACCTACTGTGTGTTGGGCACTGAGTAGGCACCAGTGACACAGAAACTATTCTTGTCCTCAAAGAACTTACATGCTGTTAGGGGAAGCTACATGCACATAGATGAGGAAATATTGAATGTGCATGCATATGTAGGCACACAATAATACACATGTGTACATAAGTACATATGTGTATAAATGTATTGTATGTGTGTAAGTGCGCATATGTGTATATTTCTCCATATATCTGCGTGAGTGTATTACCTTGTTTATTATCTTATTTTCCTTTTTAAGTACCCAAATTGGCTTGCATTGTGTTCTGTACATGTCCATGTACACATATGTGCATGTATATGCATGTATATGTGTTTATACACTTATGCATGTAGGCATGTGTGTACCCATATATATGCAATATACAAAATAAGGTACCAATAAGAAGAGTATTGTAAGGATGGGGGACATCCTGTGCAAAAGTATGTCATATTTCATAAAGGAAATAGCAAGTATGTTAGTTTGGCCAGAGCATAGAGTACATGAAGGGGCCTCATGAGAAATCAGTCCAGTAAATAGGTGGGAGCCAGATATTGAAGGATTGTAAATGTCCCCTAGAAGTACTTGCATCTTATCTTAGAGGTGAGAGGGGGCCATTGCAGTTTGTGAAGCAGGGGAATGACACAGTTTTATATTAATATTATTAATTAATTAGTTATATATTAATATTAATCCAGGGAAACCTCTAGCCCAAAGTAATCAAGTGATTTCTCCAAAGAAATACGTCAAACTGTGGTATTTGTTGTACTTTAAAGCCAGTGAACAGATATCTCTAGGCTGTCCCAGATCTTCTGAAGTATGGAGAGTGGTTCTGTTCATGGGACTAAATGTTTCAAGATGGAAGGAAGGAACTTATACAGTGACAGAGCCATGGGAAATAATAATACTCCCAACATCTAAATATTTTTTACCTATGATTTCATTGGGATGGGGGACTCACCCTGAGAAAACTCCTTGTACTGGGGAAGGTCAACAACTGTTCAATGACCTGTAGTCTTAAGAGATTTACTTTGAGCAATGTGAGATTAAGTGACTTGCTCAGGGTCTCCTAGCTAGCATGGATCAGCTGTAGAATTTGTACACAGAACTGCTCACTATTGAGCCCCATCATATTTGCATAGGATATTATCACCACCACCATATTATAATAATATTATATTATAATAATGTTATATTGTTATAATAATGACAATAATAAGAAATATAACCCAAATAGCTCTTTAGGGATTACAACTGAATTTGCTCACCCTACTCTAAGGTAGATATTCCCATTTTAGACATGGACAAGTAGAGTCTCAGAGAAGGAAAATGACTGGTTCATAGGTGCATGGCTAGTTAGCAAGAACTAGGATTCATAGGATCATGGATTGGAACAGAGCTTAGAGGGCTTCATTTTACAGATAAGGCAACTGAGTCTGAGAGGGTAAGCATCTGCCATAGGCTTCAGATCCAGGTCTTCCTGATTCCCAAGCCAGTGTTCTATCCTCTACACCAGCAAAGGCTAGAGTAAAATCAATAAATAAGCTTAGTAGCAGTCAGGTTAGCCTTTATTCCAGGGCTGCTAGGGGGCATAATGGATAGAACACAGACTTGGAGCCAGGATGGCCTGAGTACAGATGCACTTGGAGGACTGTGGGTAAGTCACTTACCACTCGCAGATTCCCACTCTTGCGTTTCCTCATCTGTAAATTGGGAATAGTAATGAAAAAAAGCCACCTGCCTCGGGGGGTTATAGGAAGGACTAAATGGGATTTTATATATATATTTGTATGTATGTATATGTATGTATGTATATATGTATATTATATATGTGTATATATAATAGAGATTTTATATATGTATGTATGTATATATGTATATATTATATATGTTTGTATATGAGAGAGATTTTATATATATGTGTATATTATATATATGTGTGTATATATAATAGAGAGATTTTATATATATATTTATATATATATGTAAAGTGCTTTGCAAACCTTAAAGCAATATATAAATGATAATTATAATTATTGTCATATTAATTCCACTAATCCATACCTTTCACATGCACTGCCTCATCTGACTCTCGCAGCAGCCCATGAGGAAGGCAGGACTTTGCTTATCATCACCATTATATAAAAGGAGGAAGGCAAACCCTTGACTGGACCTAGGTCACCCACCCAGAGTCAACACTGTGGCCTGGGCCTCTTGGCTGTGGGTCAGGCTTCCTTTCCTCCATGCCCCGCTGTGATCCAAGAGGTGAAAAGGCAAGCTGGTCCTGTGCCAGGGACCCTGTAGTTTTGTCACGTCGTAACCCAAAGCAGCCAAGTTCATCGAGCTAGGGAGGGCACCCAGGCCTTTAGGCCTCCACCGCTGTACCCAGCACCTTGATGCAAAAATATCCCTGCCAGTCCTAAGTGGCCACAAGCCAAATTCATTTCAGAAGCCTGGATTCCAGCGAACCATTGGTAGATCAACTGGGGCCTTCTTTTCCCCCACATGCCTCAGTGAATATTTCAAAAGTTCTGAGTTTCTAATTGTGGTGGCAAGTTTAAGTGGCACCTAATCCGCCTGGCGTATTAACTGCTCTGTTTCCAGACCATGTGCTTTGGTAACCAGGCCTGACACTTGCTGAGTTAATAATGACTTGATTCATGGGTAATGCCGAGCACAGGAGCCACATAATCTGCGGCGGGGCAGAAATAACTCCCCTAATTAGAAATGCCTGAGGGAACCCCCTGCAAAGTAGCTTGGAGCTCTGCATATGGGTCCCCTCTCTCTCCTTCCCCAACCCTTCCCTTCATGCCCCAGCCCCCAGGGCCACCACTCCTTCCCCCATGCCTGCTGATAACAGGAACCAGCCTCTTGGAGAGCCAGGCTGGGGGAATGCCATTCCAGCCCCAGAAATAGACACAGTAGGATTCCCAGGACCATAAGGTCTGGCATTGACTTTTGAAACTAGCCTTATTCTGGTCCCAACAGTGTGGTCCCTAGAGATGTAGAACACCTCTGATTAAATGGAAAAATAAAGATTCTTTTAAAAAAATGATGACCGCAGGCATTTATATAGCTCTTCAAAAACATTATCTGAATTATTACTTGCAACCACCCCTGGAGATGCAGTTATGAGATATTGATCCATCATTGATAAATATTCATTTATTAAGCCCCTACTATGTGTCTGGCACTGTGGTAATCACTGGGGATACAAGCGTAAGAAATAAAAAAATCCCTACTCTTGTTCCCTGCTTGAATTAGAGAACCAGCCACCAAGTCAGGAGACCCTGGGTTCAAATTCTGCCTTTGCCATATATAGGTCATGTTATCTTAGAAAATCACTTCGCCTCTCAGGAAGGAAAGAAAGGCCTCAGGCAGAAGTCTAAGACTATAAATTAAAGAGCACCTATAGTTCCAATTGGTAGAGAGAGTGTCTTCACCAGGAAAATGAAAGAACAGAAGTCCAGATGTCTTCTTCTACCTCTACTGAACCCCCAACCTCCCCCACACACATATACACAAACCTAGCTTGATGAGGCAGGGGCAGAAATTATTCCCATTTTACCATGGTGTAAAGTAAGGCACCAAGAAGGCGATAAGACTTCACAGAGACACATTGACAGAGAATGTTAGCACTAAAGGGGGCCTTGGGGTTCATCTACTGAATAGATTCCAGTCTAGCACTCTCTTTTTACAAGTGGGGAAAATGAGGTGAGAAGGAATACCAGATCAGAAAATTGGGGTTGGAATCTTTGCTCTGACACGTTCCCCTGGTGAGTTTCTTCTAAGATGGAGATGATAGCATTGTACTCCCTGATTCACAGCGGTGCGTTCACATGACTGTGAGGAAAAGAGCTGTGATCCCAGCTGGAAAGAGAACATTCCAGCTCACCCCCTCATTTTACAGACGCAGAAACTCAGGCTTAGAGAAATGTCTTGTCTAAGGTCTCATAGGTTGTAAGGACCCAGAAATATATTATAGGTAAGGTGCTTGCTAATCTATAAAGCTCCATGTAATATAAATTGTTTCATTGTTTTTATTCTGTCCATATGTTTAATGGACGTTATCTTTCCCCTACTACAGCCACTACACACCTCTGCTGCCTCTCCTCATTTAACCCCAACCTAGGACATCAGTGTGGTGTCTTCCCATGGGTAGAGAAGGCTGGAAAACTACTCTCAGCTTCTTTCTTCCCTCCAAAGCAGACCCAATCAGTCTTGGGGGACAGCATTTCTAGCATTAAGCAATCTTTCTGTGACCCTGCCTTCATGTCAGGTTTTTGAAGTCAACCTCGAGATAATCTCCTATTAATGCATGTTTGTGAGTGAACTAAGGAAAACCAGGGTTTCCTTAGAACTTGGAGCAGACTGAGTAGGTGAGGAGAAAGGACCAGCAAGTGTCCCCAACTCAACCATGTAAGGGACCCAGAAGTTCACCGACCTCCCTTGTTGCTTTGGGCACAGGACTGGCCTTGGCAAAGGATGGGCTTCTCAGAGAGGGGAGGTTCTGGATCCTTCAGTGATTAAGGAAATTAACGTGTCCTCTTGGGACCCATGCCCCCCCCAAATTTTCTCAAGATTCCAAGCAATGTCAACCCCAGTGCCAGAGGTGATAGATAGGATGGGCATTATATTTCTAATATTCATCCCATATTTTCCATAAACAAATCTCCAGGGCTTACCAAGGCAAGGCAAAGGAACTTCTGAACTGATGTCATTGAAAGGAATATATATACTTAGAGGTTCAGAACTGTCAGGACATTCGAGGACACCTATTTCAACCCCTTTATTTTACTGATTAGAAAACTGAGGCTCAGTAAAGAAGACTTGCCCAAGATCTCACAGCTGTTAAGTAGCACAGACCAGATTCAAACACAGGTCATCTGACTACAAATCCAGCAAGTTTTCTACTACACCATGATGCCTTGAAAGTCAACAATAAATGGATTAAGTCCATGGGTCCAGCCCACAAGGATTTCCCTATGAGACTCATGGAATCAGAAAAGAGTACAGTTGGATGGGAGGGAAGGAATGAGCATTTCTACAGCTCTTACTACAGGCAGGGCACTGTGCTAAGCACTTTATAACTTATCTCATTTAATTCTCACAACTCTGGTAGATAGGTAGGAATAAAAATTATTCCCATTTTACAATTGAGGAAACTGATGCAAACAGAGGTTCAGTGACTTGCCCAGAGTCACATGGAAAGTAAGTAACTTGAGGCTGAATTTGAACTCAGATTGTCCTACCTCTAGGCTCAGTGTTTTATCCACTGCCTCATATGGCAGATGGGGTCCTAAAACATAGACTGTTGAATGTCAGAGCTCGAATGAACCTTAAATGCAATATAACCCAACTCCTCTCTTTCACAGAGGAAGAAATTTGGGCCCACTTCCCTTCTCTAAATGACTTGTCAGGGTGACCCAGAGACACTGAAAAAGACAGGACTAAAACCCAGGTCTCCAGAGATTGATTAGTGCAGTGCCTGATACATAACACCTGCATGCTGCAGACTGGAAAACAAAGGTTCAGAAAAGGTTCAATCTGTAAAACGTGGTAGGGGCTTCATGATTGTTGAGTGATTCTTAGTCCAGAGCACTTTCTGTGCACCGTGTGAACTCCACAGCTGTCAATTTTGCTTTTAGGAAAAACACATTCTCTTTGGGAAATCCAAAGATAAAGATGGCTTGAGGATGTGGGTGTATGGAGCCAAGCACCCCTCTGCTTCTTATCCTAAAAAATATGTTATCAGCACTCTGAAGGGTCTTGCAACACTTTTGACAATCGTAGTTTCCTTTCCTGGGCACCTGGCCAAGAACTACAAAGCCAGGCCCCTGGGTGATACTAGGACAGAGCCGGAGGTTGCCACGTTACAGGGCTGTTTGGAGGCATGGACAGAGAGCTGGATTCCAGGCCAGTCCCGCTGAGTGCCAGTGGATCAGGATGGAGCCTGCACAAGCACAGCCCCAGAGTCCCCGTCTTAAGACTTACTCTTAGATCAGCAAGTTCTCTTCAAAGCCCTTTTATCTCTGTCTCCATCTTTCACTGCACCTAATGCATGAAAGAGAAGTTGATAATTACTCATTATTCAAGGCCCTGCTACAAATCACCTCTTCTAAGAAGCCATCCTTGATCCTCTTTAGCTAAAAATAATTTCTCCCACAGCTGATCTCATAACATCTTGTACGCTTCCACATATCACCTATTTCATATTATGATTTTTCTGTGTATCTAATTTCCTTATCTTTTTGTCTCCTCCAGAATTTAGCACAAGACCCTGTACATAGTAGATGCTTGATTAATGAGTTGAATGAATGAGTAAAACAATAAATATATTGGGGAAAAAACCCTATGTTAGCTGAAATATTGGAGCCTTTTGCATATTTAGATGCAGGAAACAGGTATATATGCTAACTGGTCTAAGCATGCTGGCTAAATATAATTTATTTTGACATCATAATGACCGTTCATATTTCTATGAGTGTTCTAAGGATTTCAAAGCACCTTCCTTATGACAGGCCTGGTGAGTTTGCTGGTTCAGTTATTATCATCCCTGTATTAGAGATGAAGAAATTAAGGTTCAGAGAGTTCTTATCCAGTGGAAATAGTTCTGGAATGGGAAATAGAGTGTGTGGGTTCAAATATCAGCTTTGTCACTATCTGTTTGACCATGGGCAAATTCCTTTACCCCCACAAGCCTCAGTTTCCTCATTGATAAAATGAAGGGAGTTCACCTAGATGATCTTTCTTCCAGTTCTAAATATATGATCTCATGACTTCCCCATAACTACACCATTACTAAGTGTCAGAGACTGAGTTTAGAGCCAGATGGTGTGCCTAGTCCAGGCTTGGTGCTAATTCTACTACCTCCTATCTCTAACAGCAGAACTCCCAGTTGGATTATACATGTCTATACAATGTTTTTAAATTACCAAGTACTTTCCTGACAATAGCCTTGGACATTGCCTGCTACAATAGCTTTTGCTAGAAGATCCAAAAAGAGGTTGTTCTCTACTTTAGTTATCCCAAAACAAATCAACAATCTACCCACGCATCCTGCCCCCAGTATAAAACTTTAAAGTGGTAGGTATGATGGCAAGGGTTTGAGCAACAGGGGAGAAGGTTTTGTAGGAAAAGTGACCTCCACCTGACAAGAGTCGGTTTGGGGATGGGAAGGAAGAAGGAAGAGAGAGAGGATAGGGAGAGAAAGGGAGAAAGGAGAAGGAGGGGAGGGTGGAAAGAGAGACAGACTAACAAAGGCAGAACCAGAGAAGAACGATGAGACAGAGAGAAAGACAGAGAGACAGTAAGAAACAGAAACAAAGATACAAAGAGAGACAGAGAGAGAAGCCTGTTCAGTGCAATGGAGAGGACAGAGGAAGAGAGAAAGGATGATGGCAAAGTGAAGCAGGCAAAAGGAAGGTGATTGTTTGAAAGGGCGGAAGCAGCTTTATTAGGCACACGGCATGATGGACTATGGCCCATGTTTGTTTACTCATCCAGCAGGGCCCTGCTGAGCCAGGCTGTCACTCAAATCTAAACCAATTGCATGTCTAACTGAATGGTGGGGGTCTCCAGGACCCAGTTCTCCACCTTGTAGATAGCTGGACAGCACCCATCCTACCACCCCAGGACTCTGCTAAGCCTTTGTCAAAGCAATTTTAATGGCTTGTAAATTCAGTTATGTCCCCAGTATCGTATCAGTGGCAACATTATCAGAAGCAGAGTGCCCAGAAGGAGAGCTATGAGCATCCTGCCGTCCTCTGCCTGGTCAGACCTGGGAGGACTGTGTTCAGTTCTTGGAGTCATAATTTAGGAAGACATTGAGAAGCTGGAGGGTATCCAGAGGAAGCCAACCAGGATGGTGAGACCGGGTGGTAGAAGAAACAGTCTGAAAGAACTGGAGATGTTTAGCCTGGAGAAGACAAAATTTACAGAAAACATGAAAGCATTTGTCAGGCTGTGATGTGGAAGAGGAATTATATTTGCCTTGCTTGAATCCAGAAGTCAGGACTGGGAGCACTGGGTAGGAGGAATTGGAAAGGATTCAATTCAGGCTAACAACTGAAACTGTCCAAAGGTATAGTAGCATATCTTTGAAGGTCCTAAGCAGTATCTCCTAATACTCCATATTATGTATGCTTCTCAATTCCAGCTGAAATAAAGGCTTCTGTGGCACCTTCCAATTCTTGCCATTCCTTCGGTTTGTGACTCTCTAGAGTTTTACGGTCATGTTCAAAAGTGAATCCAGTTAACCCAAAGTCATCCTACAGGATGGAATTCACTTTTATGCTACTAATTATGGTTGCCACGGCTAGATGCCTGATTGGTTGAATTAGACAATGGGATAACTCCCAAATCAGGGCATGGAATCAGGAGGCCCCTAAGGCCTACAAGTGGGGAGAGAAGGCAGTTTGCTCCTCCCAGTAGGAGTGAAGCTTTAGTTAGACCCAGCATCTGCAGAGTGAGAGCTTCCAGCCAATGCCTATAAATTGGGAAAGGTGTTAACACTGTTAGTTATATAACCGAGGGCCTAGAGAGCAGCCCGGGGGGAAAACTGAACAGACCCATTTACTCCACCATGAGGCTGAATCTGATGGCTTCAAGATGGCCCTAAGAAAGGAGCAGATTATGCCACTGTATATAGCTCCTGTTTATTTCTTTGTAAATTATTCAGATGTTAATTGCATTGTAAACAAAGCTGCTGACTTTCTTTCCTTTCCAATTAACGTCAGAGAGTGGGTTGTTTCAGAGGAAGGGAAAAAAGAGCCTGGTGCCAAAGCTAGGAGCTGGGGCGGGACTGCTGGTTGGATCTGGTGTGTTCTATGGAAGCACTGGAGATGGCCAGGGTGTGGTATGCAGGGGTCAGCCTGGAGGCAGGAAGATCTGATTGCAAACCTGGTCTCAGACACTTACTAGCTGTGTGATGCTGGGCAAATCACTTAGCTGCTGCCTGCCTCAGTTTCCTTAGCTGTAAAGTGGGAATAATATTAGCACCTACCTTCCAGGGTACCATATTACCTGGCATATAATAGGTGCTTTATAAATGCTTATTTTCTTCCCCAGATATATAAAGATAAATACAGGAGAGTGGAAGGAGGACTGGGTTTGTAACAAGAAGACCCAGGGTTGAATTCTGGCTCTCCATACTAGCTGTAAGTTGCTTATTCATTCAGAGGTTCATGGAATCATATCATTTAGACAGTTTCTGGGCAAATCACTTCCCTTTCTTTGCCTCAGTTTCCTCATCTGTAAAAGGTATGTTGGGAAGAGAGGTAAAGGGTTGTATGAGTTGATCGTTAAAGTCCCTTTCCTCAGTTTTCAGAGGAGGATTAATTGTGGGGTAGAGTGGAAAAGGGTGGGGGATATAATTTCAGCCAGTGAATCTGGAGTCTGGAAGACTTAAATTCCAATCCTGTTTCAAACTCTGATCCTGGGCACATCACTTCAATCTATCTGCCTCGTTCTCTCCATCTACAAAATGGACATGACAAACACACCTAGCTCACAGGGTTGTTGTGAAGATTGAGTAAGATATATGTAAAACTGTTTGCAAATGTTTAAATCACTATATCAATGTAATTAGCATTATTATTAACCACTTCTGTTTGCTTTTCTATGCCCATTCAGTTATTCATTCACTCAGAAAATATTAAACACATATTGTGTGCATAGTCTATTCTGGGAACTGGGGAAGATACAGTCTCTGCTGTCATAGAGGTCACAGACTAGAAAATAAAAATAATAATTACAGGTAACTAAGATACGCCATAGTGTATGATGAGTATATTAGAGGGGTGCAAACAATATGGGAAAAGTCTTCCAGGCAGGGGCCACCAGAGAAATCTCTCTGAATGAAGAAGCATCTGCAGAATTCAGCAGTTGGGGGAGGGAGAGCATTGCAGATACGGAGAAAGAGGTGAGCAAAGGCGCAAATGAAAAAACGGAGATGGGAGGCAGGGAGGTCCATGGTACCTAAAGGGACAATTTGACTGACTGGTCTGCCCTTAGCGTCCCCAGGCAGTAAGGACAAATTACAGCAGCAACCTTGCTGTGAGTTCAGGTGGAAAGCAAAGTGTTTGCATTTTACATAAGCCTAGGGGGGCAGGCTGTGCTTTCATTGAGGGGAGGAAAAGAAGGGAGGAGGGAGGAGAAGGAAGAGGAGGCCCCATACTCGGTCTGGATATAATTTATACTCCAGAAATTCCGCTATCCAGGGGTCAGGCTTTTCCATTCTCCAGCAACCCCCTGCAATGCCTCTGCTAACTGGTGCATCCAAGTTAGAGACTTGTAAAAATGAGGCAAGGGCGGCAGCGTGGGGACGGGGAGCCCTGCGAGTCCACCAGCAGGTTCTCAATGCGCCGTGCGCAGTGAAGCCGCGCACCCTTTTAAGAGGCAGCCTGCCTTCTCTCCTCGCCACTGCTTAGTTTAGAATTGACTGCAATACCAATTAAAAGCAAACTGCTTAATCTCCTTGCGTCAGGCAGGGGAGCCTCTCCTTAGAGAGGAGGCCTCCTGTGAGCCGGGCAGAGGATGCAGACCCCCTGCAGGGAGAAGCCGGAGCCAGAGGGAGGAACGAGGCCATGCGGAGGGGGCATAGAGGGGGCAAAATGCCCAGGCGGAGGGGGCATACGGGGGGGGGGGGGGCAAAGAGCCCAGGCGGAGGGGGCATACGGAGGGGGGGGCAAAGAGCCCAGGCGGAGGGGGCATACGGAAGGGGGGCAAAGAGCCCAGGCGGAGGGGGCATACGGAGGGGGGGCAAAGAGCCCAGGCGGAGGGGGCATACGGAGAGGAGGCAAAGAGCCCAGGCGGAGGGGGCATACGGAGGGGGGGGCAAAGAGCCCAGGCGGAGGGGGCATACGGAGAGGAGGCAAAGAGCCCAGGCGGAGGGGGCATACGGGGGGGGGGGCAAAGAGCCCAGGCGGAGGGGGCATACGGAAGGGGGGCAAAGAGCCCAGGCGGAGGGGGGGCCAAAGAGCCCAGGCGGAGGGGGCATACGGAGGGGGGGGCAAAGAGCCCAGGCGGAGGGGGGGCCAAAGAGCCCAGGGGGATGCAGGCTCATTGGTCTTGTCTCCATCAATTCTGCAGCTTCTCCCGTGTATTCAGGCCAGCCAGCCGCTAGAGTCGGACTCCAACCTCTGCCAGCAGGGATCAAAGCAGCGATAACGATATTTGTGTTGACTCATTATATAACAGTGTAACCATGTTCCGCTACGGGCCTCTCCAGTGTGAGGAGCCCATTTGCTGGGTATGAATGGTCCCCAAGTCAGGCCCGATGTAACCTGAGCCCCTTTCAAATGGTGCCAGAGACCGAGAGCCTAATGTTCCTGGTTCAGACTTAATTAGTTCCAATAGGCTCGAAACCATCCGCATAAACTACTGCAACTCGAAGCTCTGAATAGGGGACTCTTTGGGGATGAGAAAGCCCGAACAGAGAAAGAGAGGCATCTCCTTTTCAGGGCCTGTAAGGGAGCATCTACCTTCTCACATGGCCACAGAACCAAGGTCCTGGCAAAAGCCTTGTTGGTGTTTGGTTGTGGGGGGTGGGAGCACCTTGTTTGACTCAGTTGCGCCAGCACTTCCTCTTTGAGTGCTTGTGTTTTTTCTTCATGGTGACCACCAGCCTCATCACCTCAGGAAGTTGGGAGGGAGGCAGGTTTACAAGAGGGACACCACAGTAACACCACCCTAAGGGTGCTGACTGGGCCAAGAGGCTGGTGGAAGACCATGAGACAAAATGGAAGTGATGGTTGCCATGGAAAGGAAGCCCATGCTTTAGGTAGGTATAGGTAGAATACCCTAGATGGTGGTCAACTTCAACGAAGACCTCTGTACCTTACGGGGTTTAGCTCAGGCAGTGCCATCTCTGGGAGTTCACAAAGATATCATCATCCTCATCAATCATTTATATAGCACTTTAAGACTGACAAAGCATTTTACATTTAGTATTTCATGTGATCCTCGCAGTAACTCTGTTGGGAAGGTGATAGCATTATCCCCATTTTACAGATGAGGAAGCAGTACAAGTGAGGTTATGTGACTTGCTAACAGTCAAAAATTATCTGAAGGAGGATTTGAATTCAGGTCTTCCTGTTTCCAAATCCATTGTCACCCACTCTCCTGGGCCTTTGAGGGTTCCCAGATAAAAATGTTAAAGATATACTCTTACTAAAGGTTGTTGAAAGTTGATAGTTCAAATACCCATTTGAAAGAGAAACTGCGGAGAGCTTGGTTTCTAAAGAGACCAGCAAGTCTATTCTCCATAGTCACCACTCTTGTTTCTCCAGCCCTTTAAGGTTTGCAAAGCTCTTTATCATCAAAAAGTTCCCACGAAGCAGATAAGACAAGCATTATTGTGCCCATTTTGCTGATGAGAAAACAGAAGCCCTTAGAGAAAGGAGGACTTCCTTGTTCAGCAGATGAGGAAATTCAGGTCCAGAAAATTTAAGTCACCTAGTTAGCAGCACTATGATTCAAATCCTGACTGTCTGATTCCAAATACAATGCTCCTCCTAGAACACTCTTCAGCCTCTGACACAATCACCACAGAGAGCCAAAGATGATGGACTTCTGACCCGAAATTTAGGACTTCTGCATCTGACTGCCATTGAGGAGCAAAGGTGGGGGCAGAAGTGGAGTTTATCAGTGTGTTTTCCATAATTACCCAGGACCGATGTGTGTTTGCAAGGGGCTGGTGGAAAAGCTGAGCACACAATTTGGATTGGAAAAAGGTTAAGAAATTGACTTTATAGCTATCGACTTTCCAATTTCTCCTCTTCCTTTGGGGGAAAAATACTTTGGAGGAACTTTTTAGGTGCTGTCTTATTCTTACTAAAGAACATTTCTGTAATACTTTGAGAGAAAGAATGGTGTAACGGGAAGGGAATTGGCCTTGGGATAAGCAATACCAAACTTTGCCTCTGGTACAGATTGGCTATGCGCCCCAGGCAGTTTACTAAGATTCGAAATCCAAGAACTGTTTCAGAAGGACATCGGTAGAAGGAATTGCCTTATTAAGATCTCCCTATACCAAAGAAATGGCAAGGTCCATCCAACCGTGGAGCATCGGATTTGATTGTTCTAATGACCCTTGTGAAGCAAGTATGACAGTGATAGTTTGGGTGACTCACGCATGACAACCTAATTGACACAGCAGATAGAGGGTTGGCCTGGGAATCTGGAAAACTTGAGTTCAAATCTAGCCTCAGACTCAGTACCTGTGTGACCCAGAGCAAATTACTTAACCTCACACAGATTCAGTTTCCTCAGCTATGAAATGGAGATGATAATTATAATCTTCTGGGACTGTTATGACAGTCAGTTGAGATGATATTTGTAAAATGCTTAGCAAATAGTAGGTGCTATATCTACTCCTCCCCATGTGGCTATATATACCTAGACATAGGCCTATTGAATTCTACATCTAATTCAACAAGCATTTTTTAAGTACCTACTATGTGCTAGGTACTGGTAATATTAAATCAAAGGCCTTTTCTATTCCACATCTAATTCGCTAAGCACTAATTAGGCACTTACTCTACATTAGATATTGGTGATAAAAAGACAGCATTATAATTTTCCCTGCCCTTAAGGAGCTTATATTCTTTGGAGAATACTACATAACAACGTGAGCTTTTGGGTGCTCTGCGCTCTCCAGGCTTAGTTCAGTCTCACAGGGGAATTTAGGTAACAGAAGTGGAATGAACATTCTCTTCCCAAGATACACTGGAAAGAGCGACAGCAGGTAAGGCAGAGAGGTTGGGAGTGGGCAGGTGAACTGATGGCTGGAGATGGCGCCTGGGATTCTGACATATGTAAACTGACAAGGGAGACTAACCAAAGCACTTTCAAAACCAGAGTTTTGATGTCAATCCAGCATCCCTACCAGAATGAGATTCAAGTTGCTGAATCATTGACTTTCTGTTTGCTCATCCACATCAGCCTGGAGAATTGAAGAGCTGAGAGCTTGATGTTGGAAGCACCATGTTCAAATTCCAGCTCTGGGTGACCTTGCCTAAATGTCTCCAAGTTGTGATAGCCCCTTCCCCCATTCCCAGTCCGGCATCCAGCCCAGCACCCGTAGCCATCATGTGGGGAAGTGTCCCTTGTGGAGATGCTGCCTGACAACTGTTTCTGCAGTCACAGCTACAGAAGAGCCAGAAAAGGAGGGTCTCTTTAGCAAGGTCCTTGGCATTATCGAATGGGTCAACATCAGAAAATGAGGTGATTTTTTTCACTGGTCTTTTCATCTGCCTTACAACAGAAACTTCTGCCCATGTCATCCCCCCCCCATTCAAATAGGAGCTCCTGAAAAGCTGGGACTGTCTCACTTTCCCACTATATCCCCAATACTTAGTGTGATGTTTTTCACTAAGTGCTAAGTAAATATTTTTTATTCCTCCTCTGGTTCTCAGTTTTCCCAATGTAAGGGCTGGATTAGAGGATCTAAAAATTTCCTCCAAATTTTAAATCCTTATGAAATGGCACCAACCCTTCATCTGTTCATAGGCAGGGCAGTGAGATTAAGCATTTGATCAGTGAAAAAAGATTGCAAAATGTACTGTATGGATAGGAAGGAAGGAAGGAAGGAAGGAAGGAAGGGAGGGAGGGAGGGAGGGAGGGAGGAAGGGAGGAAGGGAGGGAGGAAGGGAAGAAAAGAAAGGAGGGAGGAGGGAGCAACAGAGGGAGGGAAGATTTATTAAGAACTTACTATGTTCCAGGAACCATGCTAAATTCTGGGGAGGGAAATTCAAGAAGAAAGACGGTTCCTTCTTCACTCAAGGATCTTCCCCCATTAGAAGAGTGAAAGACAATATACAAAAGGGAGCTAAAAAGTAAGGTGGGGGATGGGGGGTGATTTTGAGGTCCAGAAAGTCAGGAGGACAATAAAGGCAGGCTGGCCTGGAGCCCTCCACAAAATGGAGGCTTCCAAGAGTAACTCTCCAATGGAGGAAGAGGGAAAGATTTTGCAGAGGAAAATTCCAGGGTAAGCAGGCCTCAGGGATGGTAGGATATTCCACAACTAAGAAGCCCCTAGTCACTGAGGGAAGTTCCCGGATGAGACAGCAGGTGAATCTATTTATTCATTCAATAAACATTTATTAAGCCTCATCTGTGAGTACAGTCCCATGGCAGACCCTGGGAAAGCTCCAAACATGAGCAAAAACCTCCTAGTCCTCGTGAAGCTCTTAGTCTAGTAAGACACAAATATAAATAACTCAGCTCCCAAATATTGTCTAAGTGTATTACAGAAGGACAAAGTACTTTGGGAGGTCTGAGCAGGGAGGGAAGACTGACACAACGCTGGAACTGAGCTTTCAAGGATGGGAAACTGATATCACAGCTTATATGGAAGGGCAAAGGATGGTCCAGTTTGCCTAGAGGGTAGAGTAATCCCAGATAAAATGGAAGAGACAGAATGACATTAGCTTGGAGGTCGCTTCAAAAGCCAGTCAAAGGACTTTGAATATTATTCAGTAAGTTATCGAGAGCCCCTGAAGATTCCTGAACATGACTAGGTAAACACAACAGGAAGATCTCAAACCTAAATAAAAAACGATATATTTCAATACCTCTAAACCAGGGCTGGGGGACAATGAGGGAATGTGTAGATTATGCTCTGAGACCCTTCAGAAATCATGTTCCTACACTCTTGAGACCAAGTACCAACTGGCTGTACACCAAAATTTCAGCCCAATAGATTTGGCTTCAGAGATAGAAGTTCTATGTGTGGGTTGTTTTTCATTTTCTGGTGTGGCTGTTGGCTTACCACAAAAGGCACTCATTTAGAAAGCATTGGCTGCTAAGTGGTGGGCAAGATAAACCCCCCTAAAACCCAATTCAAAGGCTAAGTGACAAGCAGGCTGAGAATGAGGGGAGTTGTATCAGGGTAAGAGGTGGTTGAGCTGCTATTGGAAGACATCCGGAAGGGTGGGCAAAATGCACAGGAGAGTGAATCAGCACCGGCCAGTTATTCAGATGCAGGGTGGAGATCGATAAGGAAGCAGGGAAGGTGAGGGGTCAAGTGTATTTCAGTTCTGACTTCTAACCAAAGTCAGAGACCAGATAAAGAGGCAGTCAGTGCACTGACTGACAGTTTTTGTAGGACTCAAAAAAAAAAAGTCTCCTGATACCTTTTCCATGAATGGAAAACTCTTGATTTTAAGGGGCAGCTAAAGGAGATGGACAGGTCCTATCCTTCAGTTTTTCTATTCTCACACACTCCTATCCCCAAAAAGACCTCCTTTCGCTAGGATCCCTGAGTTAGCCACTATTTCTAAGCTTAACTTTGTGCTCCAACATCTAACAGTACTCTGTCCATAATAGGTGCTTAGTAGATGTTGTTTTCATAGAATTAAAGTATCAGGGTAGGCACAAGCTTTCTCTCCTTTCCAAATAAAGACCCAAAGAACCAGGGGAAAGAATGTTAGGACAAGAGACTCAAAGCTAAAATACTTTTTCCAAGTCATCTGGTGTAAACTCTCATTTTTAGATGAAGGAAACTGTTGAGGAAATTGAGGCTTAAAAAGTGAAATGACTAACCCAAATCCTAACTCCTCTGGGTTATGCAGGTAACTCTACAGTAGTGTCAAGGTGCAAATCCAGCTGCTTCTGACCCCAGTTTCATGCCACTTTTCATTGCAACCCATGAGATTGTGTGATTCCACAAGGAATTTCAGATTGGGTTCCAGAAAAGATTGAGCTGCCCAGCAAATTTGTCTTAAATTAAAAAAAAAAAAAACAAAAAACCACATATCTCAGATCCAGTGTGGTCCTGTCTGCTTTCATCTCTAGGTTACATCTGGCTTTACCACTGGTGTTTCTGAAGGATAACTTTTCAGGGTATTAGTAGAGTCTTCCTGCAGGTAGGATGTAGGGTCACAAAATCTTCCAAAAGCTTCTCTTTTTGACTTTTTCTTGCAGCTCACCTATATGAAGCCAGTGCCAGGAATTGTAGATAGGGTATGCTATTTGTACCTCCTAACCAAGGAAGCAAAGGTCTCAGTGGGCAAGAAGCTGTGGCATAAGCAATAGGTCTTCTTTTAATATAGTGGTGTAACATCCTAATGAATCTTAACCATGTTAGGAGCCATACGATAGGATCTGAATTAGTTTTCTTTGTCAAATTCAATATGATGCTCAAAAAACTCAAAGATATCACTATTTCCAATATCCATCCAAAGAGGCAAATTTCCCAATGAACCTAATTCCATAGTTGGATGGATCTCATCCATGGGGGCCCTGCTTCCATTCATGAGAAGCACAGCCTCTCAACCCCTTCCATGTCTTCTTATAAATGAATATGTTGCTACTATGAACATAGATGATATTATATTTTTATTTAGTTAACTATTTCACAATCTGATTGGTGCCTCAACAAGGGGCTCCTGGAGCTTTGTGTTTGACAGTTCTGCTCTAAAGGGCTTTAGTGAGATAATCCCATCTATTCCATCTCCATCATTTTCCAAAGGACAAATCTGAGGCCTAGAGAAGGGAAGGCAGTATCCCACATCTACAAAGGCAGTTGGTGGCAGAGACAGGTCATACTGAACTCTCTCTGAGTCAGTCATAGAACTCCAGTATGTCTGACTAGATTTATAGACAGGGTACTAGATTTATAGACAGAGAGGTGGGATTTGAGAGTCATCAGCCTGTGACCTACCTGCTGATGACACCATCTGAATTTGGCTGGGCCTGTTCTTAAGCAATACATCTTTCAATTAGCCTTTGGGCTTATAAGATGTGACGCTCTGGTGGTGTTGCTTCTGAGAACCTAGGGTCACCCCCATAACACACTGAAGGATCAGGGGAAGACTCTTCTTGACCCTGCAAAAATTGCAGTGGTTGTAATCCTGAACCCTTGTGAGCATGCCAGTTGAATTGGCAGAATGTGCTGACGGACGGTGTCCTATTAGCTCCTGGCAAGTTTGGTGTCCCTCTTTCCTAGTACGCTAAAGCAAGGAGGCCTTCATTATTGACAGCTGGTCTGGAGATAGTAGATTGAATTTCAATTCATATCCTGGCTCTGACATTCACTAGCTGTGTGGTCATGGGTGACTCATGGCACCTCTTAGGAACTCAGTCCCCTCATTTGTAAAAGTAGGACAATAATATTTTTATTCTCTATTGTGAGGAGACCACCTGGCAAACCTTATAGCACTGTGTCAGTGGGAGGTATTATTATAATTAATCTGTGAGGGGAGACATATTTCTGTATTATGTGTGTATCACACTCAAAAAAAATGACCCTTCCTTCCTTCCTCCCTTCTTTCCTTCCTTTGTTCTTTCCCTCCTTCCCTTCTTTCCTTCTCTTTTTGCTTTCTCCCTCCCTGTCTCTTTCCATTCTTTCTCCTTTCTTCCTCCTTTCTTTTCTCCCTCTCTTCCTCCCTCCTTCCCTTCCTTCCATCCTTCCTTCCTTCTATCCTTTCTTTCTTCTCCTTTCTCACTTTCTTCCACCTTTCTTCCAGTATATCTCTTTGTCTCTGAGTGTCTCTCTCCCCCATTTCTCTGTCTCTGTTTCTTTATTTCTCTGTGTCTCCCTCCCTCTCCTTCTGTCTCTGTCTCTGTACTTGTCTCTCTCTGTTTCTGTCTCTCCTTTACTTGCCTTCAGAATCAGACATCAGGGCTTCATGTCACCTGCTTTGGAAACCCACAAAACTGTGTGTAAAAGAATACTAGCTCTTTTAACCATATAAGGACACTGATCTGCTGCTGTACTCTGGGAATCCAAATAATTGATCTCATTGATTTTTTTCCCAAGTGCCTTCTGTCAGGACAAAGTGCTAAGTAGGCTCCCCTATCTGCAGGTATATTATTGGATTAATACTTTTCTATTGGCCTCTGCTGTTGTCGAGTTATATTAATTTTGCCTTGATGAAATCACCTGAATATTTTTTTCTTGGTCAAATTATCCGTAATAATAATAAAGGCTGATGTTTCTATGACATCTTAGGGGTTCGGAAACACTTCACTCACATCATTTCACTTATGCCACACAATAGCTCTTCTTGGTAGGCAGTGTGAGAATGTTTATCCTCATCTTACAAAGAAGGAGACTGGGGTTGGCTTGCCTAATGTCAAACAATAACAGTCAGAGCCAAGACCCTAGCCCAGTTGTCCTGATAGCTTAGCCTTCCGCGTCCTTTCCATTCTACCACCATTAGGGATCTTACTTTAGTAAGATCTAACCTAATCAAAGTAGCTTTCAAAAGAGTTGTTAAATTTGCAGTGTGGTCAATCAGCTAACAAGCTACAAATTGGAAGTTAATCTATTGGGTTTTGATTGCCTACACTTGAGAAAATAATGGAGTAAATGTTAATAATTCAGGTTAAATTTAAAAGTGTATCTTTTGAGGGGAGAGGGGAGCATTGGATAACTGGTTGTTAAACATTTACTAGCACACTCCTGAGTCCTTGAAGAGCAGCTGTTGGGAAAATGCTTTTTAAAATACAAAACAATAGACAGATGATTGCTGCTGTGTTTACTGTTTAATACGTTTATTGTTGCTGTACAGTGTTTATTTCTGGCTCACTAGATAATAAAGGTATGGTCCCCCAAATGTTTCATGTATTGCTGACTAAAAGATCACTTTTCCCAACTATGAGCAACTCAGAAGAGGGTATTTTCAGAGGATAATATGGTTCCATGTAATGGAAAGAACACTGGATTTTGAATCAGAACAACTCAGTTAAAATTGTGAGTCCTTCCATGATTTTTCCCTGTGACCTTAAGCAAGTTTCCTAACTTCCTCAGTTCTCAGGGAGAAGGCCAAAATGATTTCCGAGATATCTTCCAACTTTAAATCCTTGATTAATGAAGTAGCATGAATAGTGATGGATGAAATTGCTAGACTTTTAGAAGTTTGTCCCCATTGACCTTGGGTCTCCCCATTATTCAGCCTCCAAGTTGATTTCTAAACCTCCTCAATGTTTACCCCATCATTATTTTAGGAGTGATTCTGACGTCAGGGTATTGGAACTAGATAGTCCAGGAATTCATGAAAATGGACTAGGATTTTCTTTTCAAAGAGAAGAACCTAGTTTCGTCTCCCTCCTCGAAACAGACACTGGAGATAACAAGAGGAAACAGCAAACAAGGGAACTGGGCAGGGGATTGTAGCCCTAGGTCTGGATGTCTGCAGTATGCTCATCGATGAGCTGCAATTTTCTTCCCATTCACCAGAGCCATTCTTGTGGGACTGAGACCTTTTCTTCTCCTTTAATTTCCAAGAAACTGCTGACCCGCAGCTCTCCTACCTACTGGGTGATGTTGAACAATCAATGAAACTTACTAGGCCTCAGTTTCGCCGTATGTGAAATGAGGGCTTTGGAAAAGGTGGGCTGTAAGGTCTCTTTCAACTCCAAATTCCATATCCAATGATTCTAGGTGGTCAGCTACTCCCTGTTTCTATAGTCTATACTGATTAAGTGTGAAATATATGGAAATAGATGTTTGCTTATTCACACAGAGATAAACTAATAAAAATCTAACCAGATCTTTAGAATTGGAGTTTGTAAAACACATGCTTCAGGGACATGTTTTCAACATGGAAAAATATAAAACTTGTCAGTAGAAACTGAGATGGAGTTTGAGAAGGGGGTGTCAAAGAATTGCATGGGTGTAAATATGAATTATAGCTTGCTAGGTATGTATTTTATAATAGTTACTCACACTTTTCTGTCATGGTTAATGGCTACCAGTTGGCTAATGTATAGCAGGGATAAGCAAATTTGATTCTGCGGCCTGTTGAAGTGAAAAGACACCAGATTGTAAGCTGGAGACCTGTGTTCATTTCCAGGTCCATTACTTACTACTGGGCTTACCCTTAAACTAATCATTTTTTCTCTGTGGGTCTTCTTAAAACAAGTTGGATTGGGCTGAATGATTCCTTTGGTTCTTTCTAGTAGTCTGCCATCAAGTCAGATCACATCTGGGATATTGTGTTCAGCTCTGATTGCCACATTTGGTGAAGGGTGTTGGTAAGCCAGAGTTGGTAAGTTGGTCCTTCCAAGGGAGAGTCACTTAGATGGTGAATGCCCTGGAGATAATGTGAATAATGTGAAATAATTGAAGGAACTGGGAATGTTTAGCCTGGAGAAGGGAAGAACTATAGAAGACATAACTTTCTAAAAGTATTTGAAGGAGAGTCATGTGGAAAAGGAACTAGGTTTATTCTATTTGGTCCCAGAGGAAAGAATCAGGACTAATGGGTAAGAGTTGCAAAGAATCTTCTTCAGGTTGGATATAAGGGCAAACCCCCTAACCATTTACAGTGACTACCTTGGAAGGTAGTGAGCTCCTGTCCACATTAGATAGATTGTGGAGTGACAGGCTCTGAGTTCCTTTGCACTTCTGTGATTCTGGGTTTCGGGGATCCTAGCATCCCAAGCCAAACCAACCCTCTCTACCAAGTTCCATTTCCTCCTCTAAGTCTCTTGTTTTCTAGAAGTCAGCTCATTTGTGCGGATCTGAAAGTAAGGGAAAGGTGAAGCCTTGTGACTGTTTCGAGGAAGGGCTGAGATATGTTATTTCCTTCTTTTAAAAGTCTTCAAGTGCTCCTGTGATACTCTTTTCAGTGGGACTTGAGGCCAAACAACACACACAGTCCGGCTGGTGTTAATATTAAACAGCTGAATGCTGAGTTACTGCTCTCACCTTACTAGCACACCTTAACCCCCGCAGGGATTTCAGTTCCCTGGAGGGGGGAAATTAATTCCATGTTTTGTCCACATTCAGACTTGTGTATTTTCTGTGCAAACACTGCTGACATTTATGAAATCTAATTTAATAAATGTCTATGATATAGCACTCATTAACATACCGCAAAATAGCTCCAGAGCAGCCCATTTTAATCAAGTAAATGATCACTGCCATTACCACAGCCTGTTCTTTTATTAAGGAGAAAACCAGAGAAGCAAGATGGGAAAGGACACAGTTTGTGTTGGCAGTGGGAGACGCATTCCCTGCATCTGTATCTGGCGTCTTCACACCTCGAGCTCTTCGGCAGGGATTGAGTCTCAGAGTGTTTGCTCATGATATGAGAATATGAAAAATGGCTGATCGTAGATCATCTCCATAAATCTTATAGACAATAAGTCATAAAACCTTGTGTTCTTACATACGGCGGTAGCCCAGGGATGGTGCTGCCATATGCAAGCAGGAGCCTCTAGAAGAATTGTTTTTCCCTTGGAAAACAAAACAAAACAAAAACCTTCTCAATTTGTTTACAAAGCCTGGGGTTGAACTGTCTATAAGGGGCTTTTCTTTTTCTTTTAATTTCTTTTATTTCATTAAATCTTTCCCAATTAAATGTAAAAAAAAAATGAATAATGAATATTTTTAAATTTTGAGTTCCAGATTCTTTCCCTCCTTCCCAGTCTTCCCCTACCTGTTTGAGAAAGCAAGCAGTATGATATTGCTTATACATAAGAAGTCATGAAAAACATATTTCCATATTAGCCATGGTGAAAACACACACATGCACATAAACACACACAAACAAACAAGGAAAATAAAGTTTAAAAAGTATACTTCAACCTATACTCAGAGTTTATCAGTTCTCTCTGCTGGAGAAGTAGGTGGCATTTTTTCATCATAAGTTCTTTGGAATTATCTTGGATCATTAGGTTGATATGAGTAGCTAAGTCTTCTGCGGTTGACCATCATTACAGTATTACTGTCACTGGGTATAATGCTCACTTCACTTTGCATCAGTTCATAAAGGTCTTCCCAGGTTTTTCTGAAACCATCTTCCTCATCATTTCTTATAGTATTCCATCGCAATCATATGCCACAGCATGTTTAGTCATTCATCAATGGATGGGCATCTTATGAGGGGCTTTCCTTGTGCTGGATTTGACTTCAAAATTGGCCTCTGCCATTTACTGGTTATATGATATTGGACACATAGTGCTTACCCTTCTGAGAGCCTCAGTTTCATCTTGGTGAAATAAGAAGGGCTCCATGACAAAAACAGACAATAATTCCTAATGTCTCTTCCAGCTTTAACTCCTATCCCTCTGTGAGGAGCCCCTGTGCCCTAATTAGGAAACCTTGAGGGGTCCAAAATTCTTTCTCTTTGTCACAACAGAATGAGTGGGTCTCTGACAGGGCCTTCCTGAGGCTGAGGCATCAGCTCAGGTATTCCGAGTCATTTCATTCAGAGAATGGAGCCTCTTGTTTCCCTTAAAGTGACAGCAAGCCTGAGTCCCTTGGAAAATTGTCCTTCCCTAATGAGAAATGCCAGGCTGTTGTTTCTTTTTCCTCAGTCGGTTTTCATATCTATCAGATAAATTAAAGGAGACACAGAAAGAAGTCCCATGTTTTAATCAGGCCTAACTGGTTTCCATCCTTAGTTCCTGAACACACAATGGACTGAGGGCTGGCAGCTCAGTAAGAAGGGCAACCAAACGGACTGTTGTTTTCCCCTGGCCCGTCCGTCTTTCACTGGCAAGAGCTGTTTCTTTTGTTAAACCTCTTTATTATCTATCTTGAGCGGCTGTACACACATGCACACATGGAATGTAAATAACACCCAGAGCTTTGGAATAATTCTCCGCGGGGCAAGGCCTTTGCAGAAGAACCCTGTTATTTACCATTTCAAAGGCTTACACATCTCCAGCCTAAAACACTGATTCTTTATCATAGCCAGCAATGTTCTCCCAGTACTGTGCCCAGCACTTCAACTACATCTTATCTAGAGCCCTTAAAGGGACCCTCCTTTCCTGTGATGATGCTTTTTATCCAGCAAGCATAAACAGCCCAGCCCCTGGTGCTTGGTCAACAGGAGAAAATGCATAGAAACCCAAGCAGGAAGTTGGGGGTGGGGGTTAGGGAGCAAGGAGGTGTACTGGGGAGATTGCATATAAAGCAAGCGCCAGGCTGGGGCCGCTCTAGGAGTTTCGGATGTTTTGTTTCTCTCTCCTCCTCCCTCCGTCCCTTCAGCCAGCCTCTTCCCTCCTTCCTTTTCCTCCCTTCTCTCCCTCCCTTCTCCTTCTTCTCCCTTCCCCTCCTTCTTCTCTCTGTCCTTTTTCTGCCTTTCTTTCTCCCTTCTTTCCCACCATCCTTTCTTCCTCCTCTCTCATAGTACTCTCCTTCTCTGTTCCTCCTTTCCCTTCCCCTCTCTCTTGTCTCCCACCATCCCCTTTTTTCTTCCTCTTCCTCCTTTCTTTCCCACCCTTTTCCTCTTTCTTTTGTTTTTTCTATCTCTTCCATTATCTACCACCATCCTCTCCATCCTTTCCCTTCCCCCTCCCCCTCCCCTCTCTGTCTTGTCCTTTCCATCCCCTCCTTCCTCCCTCTCCCTTCTCTCCCACCGTCTCTCCCTCCTTCCGGTCCCTCTCTCCTTCCTCACACCACACAAAGCACATGATCCAGAGCAATTAGCCCAGTGCAAGGCCTGGCTGGCCATGCAGAAGAGAATAAAATATCTCACCAAAATAGCCAGGCTTGGCCATTTGCCGGGCATGTCGAGGTTTGCAAGGAGCACAAGCAAAATTGCCCTCACCCACAAAAAAGGAGGAACCGGGTGGAGCCATTTCGATGTTTGGCACAATGCATCAGACAGTCTGACTTTGTACTATTCTTATGCTAATTATTTTACCAAGTGATATTTGATTGTTCCTATAAGAGGTTTATGTCAGTGTAATTCACCGCAGGCTTTTTAAAGACCTCAGTCCACTGAAAGAAATGCACGCAGACTCCATTAAAGAATTAGGTTCTATTAATGTTGCAAAGTGCCACAAGATCCCCTTTCAGGCTGAAAGGAGAGGAGGATGGACTCTGCTGTCCAACCCTTTCACTTTTCTGCAGGAGCAGGAAAGACCTCCTCTGGATGAATGTTGAGAGTTCAGTGTTTGGGACATAGGGAAACTTGGTGTATTGGGAGTCAGTCACTCCTCAAAAGGAGGATGAACTGTAAGTCAACAGACCACATTCCTTTTGGGGCTGTGTTCCCTACTAGTCAAATGATCTTAAGCACATTAATTCCCTCTCTGGGCCTCAGTTTCCCCATATGTAAAACAAGGAAATTGGACTAGATAATTTATAAAGTCCTTCTGATTCTGACTTTCTGTGTCCTATATTTGCACTTTAAAAGGCCATATAAATTCTAAGTAATAATATTACTTCAAGGTCCCTTCTGACATTCTGATTTTGACGCTCTAATTTCCCTTTCATTCAATTGTTCTATTATAATATTACAATTTCCTTTTTTGACTTTGTGTTCTAGAAACTTGCATGTAGTAGCCACTGAATAAACAGTTGCCATATTAAGTGAAATTGAATAGAATTGGCATTCTATCTATGTTTTAAGGACTCTCCCAGATCCGACATCTATGTTCTGTCTTCTAAGACAGTTCAGACATACAATGTTCTATAATCTAAGGTACCTCCCAGCTCTGGCATTCTATGATTCTGTGAAATATGCACAAAAATCATTTTATTGATCTCAAAATAATGTAGACATGAGTTGTCTTCCTGAGGACCTACAGAGCTCTAAGATCTGTGATAAGGCGCCAGGAATTCCTGTTTTCTGATGAAACTCTAGCACATCCCTCTGTGTCATGAAGTGTTTAGCTGTGTAAGGAGACAAGAAGACCCTTGGCTCGGCATCTCCCCCACAAACTTTGTGTTCTCCAATTCAACCCCAGAGGGGTAAAGCTCCTGAGAGCAGCTAACCGGCAGCCTCTTGTCACAGGGCTTGTCCTCTGCAGTGACTTTTTATTTATTAGAGATGAAAAATATCTGAAACTGCCATCAGATGCAGCCCGTGGTAGCTCTTGGGCTCACGGCAGCTGTCACAGGAGCTGAGATCAAGGCTATCTGTTCTCCTGCTTGTCCTGTGGAGGGGTGTTTAAGATTGCTCATTAGTGAAAGGGTCTTTCCCCAAATGGTAAGAGGGAATGGACGTCAGCTTGCTGATGACTGATATTAATAAAACATAAGCTTCTTGAGGGTAAAGCCTGGCTCATTTTTGAATCTAGCAGAGTAATTGATGCGTAATAACAACCACTGACTGACTAATTTATTGATAATAATAGTAAGAACAATATTTTTGTTATTGTTGCTTGTATTCAGTTGTATCTGACCCTTTCTGACCCCATCTGGGGTATTCTTGGGAAAGACACTGGAATGGTTGGCCATTTCCTTCTCCAGCTCATTTTTTAGATGAGGAAATTGAGGCAGATATGGTTAAGTGACTTGCCCAGAGTCACAGAGCTATCGAATGTCTGAGGCCACATTTGAACTTAGGGAGAGTAGTCTTCCTGACTTCAAACCTGGCCTTCTATTCGCTGCACCACCTAGCTCAATAAGAAAGAGAAGAATAGCTTATTTTATACAGCTGTTATTGTGTGCCAGGTACTAATGCTAAGCATTTTATAATTATTATCACACTTGCTCTTCACAACAACCATAGGAGGAAGGTGTTGTTATTACCTCCATTTAACAGATAAGGAAAATGAGGCAAACATAGAGTAAGTGACGTGCCCAGGGTCTCACGGGTCTTTGCTCTTTCCACTGTACCACCTCACCACTCCAGCTGATCGATTGCCCCAAAGGGCCATAGAAGACAGTTCCAGAACTCAGTCACCTGGAGCTTGATCTCTATGGACAGATCAAATATCCCTGTGTAATAGGAAGTGTACTGTAGGTGGTATAATAGGAAGAATCCTGGATTTGGGAGTCTGAGGACTTGAGTTAGTTCTACTATATGCCTACTGTATGACCTTTGGTAAGTCATTGCATTTCTCTAAGCCTCAGTTTCTTCATCTGTAAATCGGAGATGACAATCTCTGTGCTACTTACCACACTGAACTGTTATGAAGAAGTCACTGTATAACTCTTGCAGCATCATAGCAACATAGGTTGTTGTAATCTTGTTCCCAGCCTTTTCAATGGAGTTCCTATAGAAATGGTCCTGGAGCCATCACTAAGTTATTCTTTTTTATTAGAAGCTCTATAGACCAGAGGTGTCAAACACACAGCCTGGAACACTCCCAAGGGCAGCCTGAGCTAAATTAAAATTTGACTAGAAAATATTTTACAAAATAAATTAAAATACAATAAAAGATAGATAACATTACATTTAAAAACTAGTCAGTTTACAACCCACAGGAATCCTTATATACAAATGAATGATCCCAGGTTGACATCACTGCTGTAAGCTATTGCTTATGTGGCAGTTCAGAGAAGTGGTTCATCTGTAACTTAGGGTCTTTGACAATCGCCCTGGATACTAGACTTTCAGTGACTGGCCCTCAGTCACACTGACATTAAATTCAGAGGCTAAGCTTGAACTTGGGTCTTCCTGAATTCAAAGACATCATTCTATATTCACTAAATTAAGCTTCTGCTATAGGAAGGATATGGCTAGGTAGAAAGGATGGGGGAAGAGCACAGAGTTCTCTGTGGCTCCAAGGGCACAGGGTACATGTACCTGCACTAGAGTAGAATGGTGGCGTCTGGGGAACCAGACTCCATCAGAGAGAATGCCTCATACTGGAAGGAGATACCCTCCCATCTTGATTCTTCTTAGGTTAAAGCATGTGGTGACAAAGACAGATGTACCTCTGACCAATGAGGTTGGGGTGTTGTTATATGAAAGGGAACCCAGATTACCCACATCCCCAAGAGGCTAAATAAAGCAAGAATCTGGATTTGTTCTCAATCTGTTACCAATGGCACAGGTTCTAGGATTATGGTTTTAGAGCAGGCAGACTCCTTCAGGGTTATCTACTCTCAATTCCTTGGTTTTACAAATGAAGCATTCCATTTCAGCAAGGTTAAAGTGATTTAGCCCAAGTCACATAGGCAGCAAGTGATGAAGATAGGATCTTGGTAACTGGTAGTGTGTTCACCCCAACCCCACCAGGAGACAACAATAATTTTCAGTGACTGGGCATGTACAGAAAAAATGAGTCAGAAGGCACCTTAGTGATCATTTTGTCCAAACCCTTCACTTTACAGAGGAGAAAACGGAAGCCCTAGGAGGAAAGGGATTTGCTCCAAGTCACAGAGTAAAATAGTACAATGACTGAGGACTAGACTTGGCCCTCTTTTCTCTCTGTACTATTCCTATTGATTGGTTCCAATTCTATACATGCATGTATATACACATACATACATATGTGTGTGTCCAGTTTATAAATAGTTGTTTGCATATTGTCTTCCATTAAACTATGAGTTCCTTGAAAGTGGAAACTGACTTTTGCCCCTTTTTGTAACCTAGTGCTTAGCAGTACCTAGTTTTGTTTTGTTGTTGTGTCATTTCAGTCAGGTCCAACCTTGTGACTCCATTTGGGGTTTTCTTGGCAAAGATACTGGAGTGGTTTGCCATTTCCTTCTCTGGCTTACTTTACAGATAAGGAAACTGAGGCAAATGGGGTTAAGTGAATTTGCTGAAGGTTACACAGCTAGTAAATGTCTGAGGCCAGATTTGAACTCAGAATGATGAGTTTTCCTGATTTCAAGTCCTGTACTTCATCTACTGCATACGTAGCTGCCACCTAGCACAGAGCAGGTATTTAATGAGTACTTGTTGACCTGACTTAACTGTGTCAATCGATCAATCAATCAATCAATATTATCATGACATCTTTCATGCACATAAAAGTATGTATGTCGTGGGGGCAAGACAGGGCCTGTAGCCCTTCCCTTCCCATTTAGTCTAAGTCTCTGGGCTCCTAGACCCCTAAATGAGGGAGAACTTTGGCCCCAGGGTTTCCATAACCATAGACTGCCTCAGTGTGCACCCAGGAGAAAGTATCACTATAATCCCTCCAACTCCCTAGTAGTAGAGTAAATGACTGAGGATAATACTTGAGAAAGGTTTCTTACTAACTCATGCTTTGAGAGAGCAGATATAGGGATCCCCAAGTACTCTTCAGTCCAGAGATGTCACCCTCCTTGCCATCCCTCCCATATGACACTCTATCTCCCAGTTCCATGCATTTCATTGGCCTTCATATATGTCAGAAATTCTCTTTTTCTTCTTTTCTTCCTGATTTTCCTGACATTCTTCCAGTCCCAACTAAAATTGTATAATCTTCAAGAAACCTCTCCCAATGTTTCTTTATACCAGTGCCTTCACTTCCAAATTATCCTGTTTGTATCTCATTTGTGCATAGCTATTTGCATAATATTGGGCCCCACCCATTAGACTGAGTTTTTTGAGAGGAGAGACTGTCTTTTGCCTTTCTTTGTATCTCTAGTACTTAGCATAATGCTCAGCATACAGTAGATGCTTGATAAATGCTCCTTGGCTAACTGACTCTCTGTGGGACTAACTTCTTGTCTTACAGTTAGGGAATCTCAGAATGGGAAAGGATCTGAGTGGTCCTCTAATCCAACATCCCAACCAGTGATCCCTCCCAGGTGGTCATCTGGTCTCGTGTTGAAGCCTTCTAGTGACAGGGAACTCAGTACCTCATGAGGCAGCCTTTTCTATTATTGTACAACTCTTATTGGGAAGTGTTCCTTTATATCCAGCCAAAACTGGCCTCTCTGCAGCTTCCCCCTGCGGCTCCTAGTTCTCCCCACTGTTACCAAGCAAAACAAGCCTGATTTTTCTTCCTCCGTGACAACCCTATAAAAAAAAAACTTGAAGACAGAAATCATGTCTTCTCATTTCTAAGCTAAGCATACCTCATTCCTTCACCTTCAAATACAGTGCTTGGCATATAGTGGTAATTAATAAATGCTTGTAAATTCCCTTCCCACCCCTACCACAACACCAAGAGGTTGTAACTTATCAGAATCTGGTCATTGGTCCTCTCTCCCTATCCTGGCTGCCCTCATCTGCACAGGGCCCAGCTTGTCAGTGTCCTTCCTAGAATGCAGTGCCCAGAGCAAAAGACAGTCCACTCTCATTCCTCACACTCTCCTCTGCCCTCTGACTAAATATATCAACTTCCAACTAAGGTCACTGGAAGAGAGGCTAAGGGGCTTGGACTTAGCACTGGGTCATTGTGCTGTCCCTGCTGCAAACACCGTTCTTTGCGCACCAGCAAGCATCTTTGACAACCAAAGAGACGGATATGTCTCAGGACCCTTCATGACTTCAGACAATGGAGCAGCTACTTAGCGGCTGTCGATGCTATAGGAATCTCTTCTAACAACTTACTGTTTATCCATAGTTACTGAGGCTTTTCAGGGAGCTATAAGGATATCATGCCTCGATTCTGCTATATGCTGATCTTGATCATGGTTACAGTGTTACATGTCTTCAGTGAATGGAGGAGACATATGAGAGCTGCTGGCTCCAAGGTACTGTGGAGACAGCAGTAGTGGTAGGGAGTCAGAAGACCTTGATTTGTGTCTAAAACCTACCCATCACCCTCTTTGTGACCTTAGGCAAGTCACATGCCCTCAGTGAACCTCAGTTTCTTCATCCGTTAAATAAGGTGAACTCAAAGGTCTCTCCTAGCTCTAATGAGTCCGTGAGCATTGTCAAGCCAATCACCTCTCCCTTTATCTTATGAACAAGGAAGAGAAAAATGCCTACTGTAGGAAGGAGGAGAGTCAATCCAATCCATTCCAGCTTAATGAAAACTATCAAGCATTTATTTATGCCAAATAAATGCAAGGCACTGAACTGGGGGATGGAGATACAATGACAAAGCAAAAGTTACCCCTTTCCTCAAGGAACTTAATATCTTACTCGGAGAGTTATTTCATGGAATTGTAGATTTAGAGCTGGAAGAGAATTAAAAAGTGGAATGTTCAGTTTAGGAAGTCACAAATGGGCTGATATGCCTAGGAGGTAGAGTTTGTGAAGGGGAGCTATCTTTAATCTATAAAGGCAGATTGGAGTCAGATTGCAATGGGCTTCCAATTTCAAATTTGGGAGTTTGTCCTAGAAGCTTTAGGGGGGTACTAAATGAATGCTCTTAGCCAGAGAAGTTAGGCAGAACATTCTAGCAGCTATGTGTAGGACGAATCTTAACCAAGATGGTGGGAGAGAGACCATCCAATTGGCCAAGTCAGTTTGAGAGCCCAATCCAGGCAACAATGAGTCATCATCTGCTTGTCATCATCCACTGCCCATACTGTTTTCATACTCATCACCTGCTCTGAGAAATAATCTTACATTGCATGCAGGCATTTCTTAATCTGATTTCACCACTTGATGGTAAGTAAATAGCTGCTCCAGGTCCATTTCAGAATACCCTGAGTCACTTTCATATATGTGTTCAAGGCTTAGAACTGTTTTCAGAATATCTTAGTGTGCTAGAATATTTGGGCCCATCCACTGAATTAAAAATGTTTTGCCAAGTACCTGAGTACTTGGAGTGATGTTGAAATGATTACCCTTAGGTTTGATGGATTTCAAAGAAGTGATTGGTTGAGTGAGGTAGAAGAGTGTAGACAAAGAGCCATCTCCAATACAAATTAATATCATATTCCATTCTATTCCTTCCCTATCTATTCTTTAAAAAAAATTGGAGAGCACCTATTCCCTGCAGAGAGTTAACCTATATAGCAGAAATAACACTGAACTTGACATTAGGAGACCTAGGTTCCGATTCAGTTCCTGAGAATTACTAGCTGCACATCCATAAAATGAAGACAACCATAATTATAGTTCCAGGGAAAGAAAAGGAGGGAATAAATAAGCATTTATTAAGAACCTGCTGTGTACCAAGCATTGTACTAAATGTTTTACAGCTATTATGTCATCTGATTACTAGCCCAGAGTGTTAGTAAGAAAAGCACTTTGTAAACTTTAAGGCCATAGAAGTTCAGCTTGAAGTCATTATTCTTGTTACATGAGGAGAATTCAGATTGAATGCATTGAGAACTGGCCTTGGAGTCGTAAAGACCTGGGTTCAAATCTTACCTCTGAGATATGCTGGCTGTGGGGCTCTGGGCAAGTCTCTTTAGCCTTTCCTTGCTCTTTGACAACTATCTAAGACATTATATTGCATTAACGAAAACAGCTTCTACACTGAGGGTTCTCTACATACAATGAGATCACAGATTTGGAGCAAAATATATTATCATCATTAGGAGTACAGCACTGTAGCACAATGCATAATGGTGAGAAGGGGTGGGGGAGAAGCTACGTGGGCTGAAGAAATGAAAAGGCAATGGTGCTCAGGGCCAAGGCAGATGAAAATATGTTACTTTCTTTTGTGATAGTGCTAGAGAGAGTGAATTCATGAAGCAAAATGGAAAATGGATTTATTTTGCAATATAAAGTTACACCACATGGTGTGGGAAAGGGAGCAGGACTGACTTTGGGGATGGTCTTGTTCCCCTTCATAAGAAATGGGACCTTTTTGGGTCAGTCTGGTTATTTCCCTGTTCCAGGCCTTTGCCCAAGCTGCAATGCTTTGTGACCATAGGTTGGACTAAGTAGTCTCTGAGGTAATTCTTTGGCATTCTGGGCTTCTGTCATAATTTGTGAGAGACCCAGCCCCACAGAACTCAACATGTCTTCCCAGGGGTATTGCCATTTCTTATAGAGCCAATGTCTTTCTCTATCGTTTAAGGTCAGCTCTTGGGCCATACAAGTAAGTAATAAATAAATGCTCACATTTCTATGATAATTCCAAATTTGCAAAGCACTTTCCTCACAATGAACCTGTGATTTATGAAAATTATGACCATAGGAATAGTATTACAACATATTATCATGATGTAAGAATATCGTGATCTTCATTTTGAAAGGGAAAAAACTCAGACTCAGAGGGAAAATTGACTTGTCAGGGTCACATAGCTAATAAATATAGGAACTAGGATATGAACCCACATTTGACATTACATCCAATACATCCACCCACAGTACTATTCTGCCTAGGGGTTTGGGGACAGAAACAGAGGGACAGCACCTAAAAGGCTTTGCATTCAGTCTACAGAACAAGCTGAAAGGATCAAGGAGATCCACATAAGCTTTAGAAGCAAATCTACAGGGTCTCAGATCTTTTCACAGATAATTTTCTGAGCATGTGGGGTGAGGACAGAACAGCTGAAATTTCTCTTTCTGAGGATCGTAGAATTTAGAGCTTAAAGGGACCTTAGGGAACAGCTTGGCTAACTTCTTCATTTTACAGATGAGGAAGTAGAGTCCCAAGTCTTATTACTCCAAATGCAATCAATTGCTTGATCCCTTTTCCACCCAAGTGACGTGACTGCTCCTGCCAAAGTTATCTTTTCCACCACAAAGTGCCAGCTCAGTAGAACTGGGGCTGAATTTTTTTCTCCTGTTGGAAAATCCAGGCAGGTTTATTTCATCAGTCTTTTCTTTATTTCTGCTGCTTCTGGATTCATAAACACACATGAAAAGATTTGTGGGAGACAATCTGATCCTGAATCCTTTTCCTGGTATTCAATACCTACACCTTGCTGCCTGGTCACCTCCCAAATACCTTGGTTTGCCCCATTAAGGGAATGAGACTTCTGACTGGAAGCCAGCATAACAGACCCAAATTAAAAGCATCTCAACAGACATGAGAATGGCCCAGAAGCATTGCCCAGAAGGGTACCATTGATACTCACATGTGATTTGTGGTGAGGCAAACCTGGATTTAGTCCAGCCCTTTTATTTTATAGATGAGGAAACAGGTCCAAATGAATGAAATGACTTGTCCAAGGTCACACAGGCAGTTAGTCAGAGTCACAATTGGAACCCAAGTCTTATGATTCCAAACGGATAAGCTTTCTATTTTGTTGGGCTGATTCCCAAAGTGAACAGCTGAAAATCTCACTTCTCCTTCCATTTGTAAAATGATTTTGGGTGGTGTCTAGGGAAGGAGAAAAAAGAAGAAATCTTTCAAAAAGTGAGGAAAAAAACTGCAAAACATTAGGGTTAGGCTATATTTTGAATCTTTCCAGTGGGAGTTCTAAGTATAAAAGGAGCCATGGTCAATGGATTCCACCTCACTTGTGAACTAAGGAATAAATAAACTGTTTTCCCTCCCTCCTCATCCCTCACTGAAGGAATTGAGCCCTTTTCTCCCTATGAAGAGTAACACAGAAAGATCCATATAAACTTTCAAAAGCCTTGTAATAGAACAAAGCACAATTTTTACTATCACAAAATCTTTATGGATCGCCATCCTTGAGGTGAAGTTATATCCTTTATAGTCACATTTTGGTAGTTTCTATAAATTATTGAAGGCATTTCGTAAGGTAGGTGCTCTCGGAGCAGAGGCGGCAAGGAGGCCCCTGCCTCCAGTCTAGAGGTAGGTTAATGATGACTTTCTTGGTGCAATGTGTCCAGGACACCAAGGTTAATAAAACCCGTAGCTCTTCTTCATGGGTATCATGGGATGTTTAATGTTCAAGAATGTGCAGGACCTTGGTTTAATGTTCTGCGTGAAGAACAGCGCTGCCAGACCAGCATCATCCCCAGTGCCAGGGCTGCATATTAGTACATGCTCAGAATGGGCTCAGCCAGCTTGGAAAAGTTTTGGTGCATCACAGTCCCAACCCCCGTCCCCCAATGCATGCCTACCACCAATGGGCTTTTGGCCTTCATCCCTGATGCCCTAGGGCAGGGCAGCCGGGGTTGGCTTGCCCAGGAGGCTTGTTCTCTGCCAAATAACACCAGAACAGGAAGTAGATTTGTAGATTCTAGACTCAGAGAAAAGCAGAGCTAGTGAGGACTCTTAGAGAGTGTCTCTGTTAGTATTTCCCAGACTATGCTTTGTGTAATCAATTAAATTTACTGGGCCTTAAAAATGCCAGTATAGTATTAAATGCCATATAGTATTAAAAATACTATATGCCAAGCTCTAAGCTATACACTGAAGGATATAAATCAGTCAATAAAGAGGCATTTATTAGTCAGTCAGTAAACTCTTATTAGGCACCTACTGTGTGCCACCCTGTACTAAACATCTTTAGTTCCTAGCTAGGTGACCCAAATTATTTACTCTCTCCAAACCTTGTGTTCTCTCTCCACAGTCCAAGCTTGTTCGATTGAATGATCTCTACATTCCCTTTTACTGTAAACATTCTATAACATTGAAATGGGTAGAATTGAATCTGAGGTTTCCTCGGGAGAAGGAAATCCTAGTGAGGAAATTCCTTCAGCTAATACATACCAATATCTTCTCTTTGATTTATAATCTTAGTATTCAGTTAAGGAAATGCTTGTTTTATTCCATAAATTAAAAATTAAATTTAAAAACTTTATAATTTTAGAGGTCTGGCTGGGCCACTGACAGATTAAATAACTTTCTCAGGGTCACATGTGTATTAGAGGCGAGACCTGAACCAAGGTCTTCCTGACTTCAAGGCTGATTCCTTATCTAATGCAGGATTACTCTTCTATTCTCTAAGAATTTCTAATTTTTTTATTGTTCTTTACATAAACTGTAGGAAAGGACAACAAGGTTTATTTTCCCCATTTTACAGATGAGGGAACTGAATTTTAAGGATGGTAAATGACTTGACTAAGGTCACATAGTTAATAAGTGTCAGGAGCTGGATCACGGGATCAAAGATTTAGAATTAGAAGAAAGCTTTGAGGCCATCAAGTCCAGTCCCATCATTTTATAGATGGTTCTTACTTGACTCCAGATCCAGCAGTCTTTCTACTGTGACATACTGTTAAGACATGCTTATTTGTGAAACTACTCTAGACTTCATCTTGGCTCCACTCAAGTCCTACTCACTGTGCCATCACAAAACTAGGCTTGACCAACTTCGCCCTAATCTCCCACATCCTGTGTAGGTTCTCTCCCTCCTCATCTCTATCTGTAGCTTTTTTTACGACTCAGTTCTGGCTTCAGATATGTACTAGCTGTATTACCCTGGGCAAGTCACTTAACCCACCTTGCCTCCAAAAAAAAAAAATAGACTCATTTCTCAGCTTTGGTAGGAGATCTTTTCCAAATTCCATACTCGCCTCTCATCCCCCACATACACACACACAAACACACACACTGCTAGTACTTCACCTCCACCCCCAAATTACTTCCTATTTATAGTGAATATATCTTGTAAGCACAAAGTTATTTGCATGCAGTCTCCCTCATTAGAAGGTGAGCTGCTTGGGAGTAGGGGTGTGTTTATCTTTATATCGCCACTAAGAAATAGTGCCTGACATATAGTAAATGTTAATAAATGCTTATCAACAGCTCCCTAGCCAACTCTTGGCTCTACTATTTCCAGCTGACTCCAGCCCACCCTTCACCCCACTCTACTACAATGACTGTGAGCTAGACACGATAGACCAGAGAATAGACCAGAGGGGAGACACTGTCTCTTACTTATCTGAATTTTGGTTCTCCCCTAAGCACCTAGCCCAGGGCTTTCAGCATACAGCAGGTGCTTGCTAAATAAAGGGTTATTGAGTTAGATGGGATTAGATTAGCTTGAAATATATTCAATCAAATTGAATTAAAAGAGCAAAAGCTCAGGCAAAAAAATGGATTCATTTTCTTGTCTAAGGTTGTATTGAGATTCCAATGTTGTCCTGTTTTCAGTTAAGACAGGAAAGTTCAGAATCTAGGAGTAGGAAGCAGAAAATGGCCTGGTCTGTTAGCTAGGGAGAAAGAAGAAAGTCAGTTAAAGCTGAGAAACATGGCCAAAAGAAGCAGGAAAGGAAGAAGGAAGGGTCCCTGAAGCAGTGAGAGCTTGAGTCTGGGACCATGGACAAGAGGCCCAGAGGGGAGAATCCCGATGAAAAGGCCACTGCCCTGCAAAGTCAGGGCCCTGATCCAGCTCCTTTATAAGGTGCCATTGTCACCCCAGCAACTGGCTGGCAGGCAGTCACGGTCCTGTGAGTGCTTATGGTGCTGATGGATCTGAGCAGAGGGACAAATTCTCTGTGTTCTTTTGAAAGTGAAAGGCCAGGACTGACTGGCTCTGGATTAGTCACTCGGGGGCCTGCTCCATGGAAGGATTTCTGGGTTCAGCTAAAAATCCTCCCCCAAGATGCTTGAGTTTCAGTACGGCCATCCCATATCTCTTTGGGGAAGGGATAGTTGAGAATTCCTACCTATACTCCCATCCCATACTTACTATGGGAAGAAAGAAAGAAAGAAAGAAAGAAAGAAAGAAAGAAAGAAAGAAAGAAAGAAAGAAAGAAAGAAAGAAAGAAAGAAAGAAAGAAAGAAAGAAAGAAAGAAAGAAAGAAAGAAAGAAAGAAAGATAGAAAGAAAGAAAGAAGCAAAGAAAGAAACAATGAAAGAAAAACAAAGAGAAAGAAAAAGAAAAAGAAAGAAAGAAAGAAGGGAGGAAGGAAGGAAGGAAGGAAGGAAGGAAGGAAGGAAGGAAGGAAGGAAGGAAGGATAGATCATGCCACCACCCCACCCCCTGCCCTTAAGGAGTTCACAGATCAATAGGGAAGGCAAAACACAGCTATGCAATACTATTACTAATATAATAGCTAGAATTGATGGTACTTGAAGGTTTACAAAGCCGTTTACAAACATTGTGGCATTGGACATTCACAACATCCCTGGGAGTTAGATCTGTTATTATCCCCATTTTGTGGATAGGGAAACTGAGGCACAGAGTGTCAAAGTCATGCGCCCAGGGTCATTACAACTAGTCAGTGTCTGAGGTAGGATTCAAACCTAGACCTTCCTGAGGTCAAGTTCTGGGCTCTGACCACTATGCCACATGGCACAAGCCTGGCTCTGAAGAGGCTTGTCATCAAGAGTATACAAACACAAATAACTGAAATGAGGGAGAGGAGACAACAGGCCAAAGGAGAGGCCCAGGCAAAAGGCTAGAATTTAAAGAAGGAGAAACAAGTTTCGCCTGTGTTGTGGGCAGGCTAGAGGAGTTGATCCCTGAGTTAACTCTGGAAAAGGGGGACTTCAAAAGAGGTCTGCAGATTGCTGCCCTCCATATAACAATATATAAATATTAATACATTAATATTTAAATAGATATAAATATCTATATAAATAGATGGTCTTCCTCTGGAGGAGGGGTGCGATGGAAGGGGAACGGGTCAAGCACTGGTTAAGTTCCTGCTGGGTGCTAGGCATGCCAAGCACTTTACAATTACTATCTCATTTGATCATTACAGCAATGCTCTGGGATTGGCTCTATTCTCATCCTCATTTTCTGGATGAGGAGAGTGAGGCAAACAGAGGTTGAGTGACTTGCCCAGGGTCACACAGTTAGGGAGTGTCTGAGGTCCGATTTACCCAGCTCCACCCACTGCTCACCAGTTGCCTGGTGAGGTAGCCCTCTGGCAATGGGTGTTTCTGACCTTAGACAGTCTGATCCTGAGGTAATAAATATATAGTCCATCACCAGACTCATACTTGAAGCTTTGCCAACTTGGTGGGTGTTGCAGCAATTGGCATTCCATTAGAATAGTCTTGGAGAACACTGGGCTCCTCCAAGGCACCAGCAGGGACTGGAGGAAGACATCAGAGGAGCTAGAGAGGTAAGAGAAGTAATGCTACTAGCACAGTTAGATGATTCTATAAGGCAGGAGTCCTTAACCTTTATTTTGTGGCATAGATTCCTCTGGCAGTCTGGTAAAACTTACTGACTCTTTCTCAGAATGTTTTAAATCTATAAAATAGATTACAAAGGAAGCCAGTTACTTGAAGATACATCTATATATCTATCAATATCTATATATACAGACGTGTATGTATGTGCATGGGGTGGGGGGAATGTGTGTGTATATACATATATGTATATACGCATACACACATACATACACACATATGTATATATGTCTTGGAATCAAAAAGACCTGAGTTCAAATCCAACTTTAGACACTCACTGGTTGTGTAACCTTCGGCAAGACACTTAACCTCTTTTTGCCTTAATCTGCTGGAGAAGGAAATGGCAAACCACTCCAGTATCTTTGCCAAGAAAACCCCATGGACAGTATTGGCATGCACAAAGATTTGCACACCACTGAAAGCCTGAACAACGACAAATATGTATATGTGTATATATAAACATTATCTCTAGCAACAAAATAGATATGTAGACAATACCTATAGATACAGATATTGATATTGATATGGATGTGGGTGTGGATATAGATGGAGATGAATGTGGATATGAAGAGAGAGAGACAGAGAGAGAGAAGACAGAGAGAAAAGAGAGACTGAGAGAGGTATTTAAAGCAAGTCTACAGATTCCAGATTAAAAATCCCTTACTTTGGCTGAAATTGTTGGGAAGGGATAAGACTCAATGTCCCAAAGGGGCAATTGATTAGAAGGCCCTAGTAACTGAGCTCTAGGGTGCATTCCCAGTGGGAGAAGGGCCTCTTGTTTAGTTAGGCCTCAAGGCTGGGGGCCCCTTCTGAGTCATTCACTCACTTCCTGAAGAGAGAGAAGCCCTTCCTTAAAGTCTTGGGACAAACCCTATTTATCTGCTTAGCTCAGAGTCCAAGGCAGTTGGGGAGCCGGCTCAACATGGGTCCCTTAGATGTACTTTTGTTTCAGTCACATTTCTTATCAACACATGCCCTGAACTCTTCAATGACCAGACTTTGGACGATGATTTGACTGGTACGTGCGAGCTCTGCTGTTCCTGGAAAATACTGTAAGCCCTTTCCTCCCACATTTCTTCCCCTTCACTCCCATGGAGAAAGTTGAAAGTCAGTTGCCAAGGTTTCAGTTAAGCATGAAGTCATGAAAAAATGCTGCCAGATTAGGAGTACAATAGGAGATGTGGGTTCTAGTCCCAGCTGTACCACTAATTAAACCAGTGATTCTGAACCAGTTACTTCCTCCTTGGGCCTCAGTTTCCTTCTCTTCAAAATGATTGGATTTGACTTAAATCATGGGTTCTTTACCTTTTTGGGTCCTAGACCCCTGTGGCAGTCTGATAAAACTTATGGACCCCTCAGAAAGATGCTTTTTAAATGTACAAAATAAAATTTATAGCATTACAAAGGATACCAAAGGTTGGTGAAAATGAAGTTAAATTTTTCTGTCTAAATTCATGAATCCTTTGAAATCTAACCATAGACTCTCTGGGGGGGGGCCTATGGACCCCAGGTTGAGAACCTCTGATTTATATGATCCCTAAGGATCTTATCAGCTCTCAATCCTGTGGTTTATTATAACCTTATATTATAATGTATCTTCATATTATATAGCATTATGTCATATACCATATTGCATAGTATTCTATCAGTTCAGATCAGATATTAGATATTATGTATAATAAGCTTAAGATGAAATCACATGTCATGTCACATAAACATCAGATCACATCATATGTTATATATAATAAGCTTAAGATGAGCTCACATATATCATATATTATCTCAGATAATATATCATACAGGATATATAATAAGATTAAGGCCAGTTCACATCCTAATACTTCTATACAACTAAAAAAAAGCAATCTTTTTCCACTTGTATAATAGTCCATTAAAAATACATACTTGTAGGAGTGACTTGTCCTAGGATCATGTCTATCTAAACTCCACTGAAAAAGATGAAAATGAAGTAATAATACCTGACATTCCTATAACTTTTTAAAGTACTCTGATTCTTTTTAAGTCTGAGATTTGAATTCCAACGCTAAAAGTGTGTGACCAGAGAGAAGTCACAACCTCTGCGAGCATCACTTTCCTCATCTGCAATATAAAGATAATAATGCCTACTTCACAGGGCTGCCGTCAGGCTAAAATAAGATAATTGTTTGTAAAGCACTTTGCAAACTATAATGTGCTATATAAACATCAGTTCTTATTAAGAATGGCTAACATGATCCAAGAGAGGCAACATGGTGTGGGAGATAGAATGACCTAGCTTAAGTCCAGCCCAGCTCACTTCTGTACTTACTAGTTGTGTGACCTAGGGCAGTTCACTTAACCTCTAAATACCCCACAAAATTCTCTAAGAAAGAATTCCTCTAATAGAGGAATTGCAGATTTCCCACAGCTGGAGAGAATGTCCAATCCCAGTGGATGAAATCACAGGTCTAGACTACCCTACCACCGTTATACAACCCCAAAGCCACTCAGTAGATCAGAAGGGAGTCTTATAGAACTCTCTGGTCTCTCACCTGCTGGATCTCCCCTATGTGGATAGCTGCCCATGGTATGGGGCTTATAGAATGCCAATAGAAGTACCAACTTGTCTCCATGTCACTTACGTCTTTCTTCTCCTCATCAGGCCACACCATAGCTATAGATGCACCATTGTTTTTTGTATATCATAGGAGAGATGGGTAACACCACAGCCAAGAACCACTAAAAGGATCTGGCCAGGCTGATGTGGATACCCAGCATCTATTCTATTACTTAGTATAAATAATGTAGTAGTGTACTTAGGGGAGGAGAGGTACATCTGGGCTCGGCTCTTCCTGCCAACCCAATAGTCCCTTCCCAAGGAAGGGGTAAGACAAGCTTTTCCTCTGCCTCCCAGACAGCTTACAAAAGACCATGCCCTCCCCATGGCCCTGGGTTCCCTTCAGAGTATTTGGCTGTGAGGTAGAGACTGGAAGGTCAGCCTAGGAATCTGATTCTAGTCATAACATGAACATGCACATCTGGCCCAGGTGAAGAGGGGAGGATCATAAATTGATCCTGCCTCCAAAAGAGCTTTAAGGCTTACAAAGTATTTTCCCTATAGCAAGCCTAAGAGGTAAGTATTTTAAGTATTATCCTAACTATTTTTCATTTGAGGAAACTGAGATCCAAGAGAGTCTAAGTGACTTGACTATGAGAAGGGCATTGGGTTTGGAATTAGAAAGCCTGGATTTTGTTGAAAACTGAAAACACGTAAATTAATTAAATTTTTAAAAAAAGAATCAAATCTTTTGTATTCAATCCCACTAATTTGTATCGTATCCCACTAATACAGAGGAGCTGCTCTTTTTCTTTCCAAAGTCCATCTGCGCTCCTTTGATAGCAGCGGGAAACTATAATGTATTAATGCACCATAATATTCACAGTCCAGCAGGGATGTCCAGGCACCTAATGCTACATGCCAGAACCATGGACTAAGAGCCAACTGAGGAGGGCCCCTAAGGGAATGTCTGGTTAAGTCTTTATAGTTTACAGATGAACACACTGAAGCATAGAAAGATAACGATACAATCTAGTATTTCCACCTTTGCTTTCTTTTAAACAGCCCAGTCTTTGGGAAGGAAAGGTGAGAAATAGGTTCCAGTGTTTGTCAGTATCACAATATCTATCTTTCTCCATCTCTCCATCATTTTCTATCTCTATCTTACCTTTCTCTCTCTCTATCTATCTGCACACACATCTATATGTACATGCATCTATATATATATATATAGATGCATATACATGTGTACATATAGTGTATCTATGCATACATATGTGTAGTGTATATATACATATATACACAGAGAGAGACACAGAGAGATGGAGAGAGAGAGAGCGAGAGCCCAAAGGCTTTATATAGTTTTCTATTATTAAAGTTTAAAACTACAGTAAGATTTTTGGGACAACTCGAGTATATATACTCAATAAACATAAATAAACATTGATGTGTTTATGCAGGCTTGCGTATGCATATTATATATAGTGATTTAAAATAAATTGCTGGATGTTTTATATAAACTGTGAATGATTAGTCATTAACTTTTTGCCTTTTGCTTTTGATTTTAACAAAAACTCCACTCTAATGCTAAAGGAATGTGAAGGACTTGAGGAATAATACAGACCACCATTTGCTAGTACATTAAGGTTTACAAAGGCCTTTAAATGTCACAACACCAAGTAGCCATTGTTCTCATCCCCACTTTGCAGATAAGAAAACTGAGTGTGGTTAAGGGATTTGCCCAGGGCCACGTAGTTTAAGTGTCAGAAGCAAGATTCAACCTCAGGTCTTCCAGATCACAGGTCCAGTGTTCAATGTCACCTAGCTGGCTCATAGGCAATGTGGTATGCTGGGAAACACATTGACTTTGTTGGCATATTTATACATTTAATTTTTATTTCTTTTCTTCTCTATTACATGTAAACCACAATTTTTTTAATATTCGTTTTTTAAAAAATTTTTGAGTTCCAAATTCTCTTCTTTCTTCTCCTCCTTTCCTCCTTGAGAAGACAAGCAATTTGATAGAGATTATATAAACACAGTCATGCAAATCATTTCCATATTAACCATGGTGCAAAAGAAAATGTAGACCAAAAAAACCATGCAAATAAATTTTAAAAGTATGTTTCAATCTGCATTCATATTCCATCACTTCTTTCTCTGGAGGTGGATAACATTTTTCATCATAAGTCCTTCAGAATTGTCTTAGATCATTATATTGCTCATAATATCTAAGTCATTCACAGTTGATTATTGTACAATATTGCTATTATTATGCACAATTTCCTGCTGGTTCTGCTCATTTAACTTTGTGTCAGTCCATGTAAGTCTTCTCAAGTTTTTTCTGAAAGCATTCTGCCCATCATTTCTTAAGCATAATAGTATTCCATCACAATCATATACCACAACTTGTTCAGTCATTCTCCAGTTGATGAAGATCCCTTCAATTTTCAATTCTTTGCCACCACAAAAAGAACTACAAAATATTTTTGTACATACAGCTCATTTTCCTTTTTTTTTTTTAAATCTCTTTTGTTTATAGACTTAGTAGTACTATTGCAAGGTCAAAGGATATGTAAAGTTTTACAGCCCTTTGGGGCTAGGTCCAAATTGCTTTCCACAATGAGTAGATTAGTTTACAATTTCACTAACAGTGGCATTAGTACCCTAATTTTTTCACATCCCCTCCAACATTTCCCTTTCTGTCATATTAACCAATCTGATGGATGTGAAGTGATCTCTCAGAGTTTTAATTCGCATTTCTCTAATCAATAATGATTTAGAGCATTTTTATATGATTATAGATAGCTTTAATTTCTTCTTCTAAAAACTGCCTATTCATATCCTTTGACCATTTATCAATTGGGAATGACTTGTATTCTTATAAAGGCTTCATTGGTTTTGTTTGTGCAAAAACTTTTTAATTAATGTAATAAAAATTATCCATTTTATATCCTGTGATGCTCTCTATCTCTTGTTTGGTCATAAGTTCTTCCTTTATCCACAATTCTGACAGGTCAAATATTCCATGCTCCCCTAATTTGCTTATGATATCACCCTTTATGTATAAATCATGCACTCATTTTGACCTTAGCTCAGTATAGTGTGAGATGCTGTTTATACCTAGTTTCTATCAAACTGCTTTCCAGTTTTCCCAGAAATTTTTGCCAAATAGTGAGTTTTTGTCCCAAAAGCTTGGATCTTTGGGTTTACCAAACACTAGAGTAATATGATCATTTACTACTCTGTACTACACGTCTAATTATTCCACTGATCCATCACTCTATTTCTTAGTCATTACTGGGTGGTTTTGATGATTGCCATTTTGTAATATGACTTTGATATTAAAAGACAAGCTCAAGCCTTACCTATGCCATTTATTTTGTGTCCTTAGATAAGTCCCTTTTCCTATCAGAATCTCCTTCAGTTTTTGCTTTCCACATAAAATACAAAGGTTGGGTGAGATGATCTTTAGGGATTTCCGCAGCTCTAATATATGATGACTTTGGAAGTCATGTTATAGTACATGGAAGCATAATGTTATAGTAAATCAGGGTGGTCTTTTCAAGGATGCAAGAAATGGGTACATACTATAGACATGAAAGGATGGTTCTCTTGTCTCCATCTCATGGTTCACCCTCTTAGAGAACTGCTAAGATGTTTGCATAGTATCATACAAAGTGCACTGGATCCATAGCCAAGAGATATGAACTTGAATCCTAGGACTATTATTCACCTATATGGCATTGGACAAGCCAATTCCCCTTTGGCCTCAGTTTTTCCAAATGTAGGTAGCATAATTATTGAGACCACTTCCCCAGTTCCCATTCACTTTGATAAACAAGGTCCATGGAGGTTTACCTGACTACTGATATTCTTAGTGTTCTAGGAGTAACCCTGAGGGTTTGGGATTTCAGTACTGTCATGCATAAGCTCCCATAGGTGTGTTCTCATTTGATAAATAATGAGTTGACTGCGGAAAAGGCATTTACTGAGAAAGCAAACCAAGAAGACTTGGTACAAAACGTTTGCTCCAAACTGGGGGCACGTTTTCTACTTGTGTACACAAAGTTCCTGAGAATCAAATAATAACAGCAACAACAACAGCAATAACGTACATGTGCATCACTCTTTAAAATTCGACAATTCTTTGTAAGCCCTAGGGGAGAGTGAATTCAAACTTGGAGTACAAGTGTAATGAGGCATGCACATAAAGAACATGTATGACAAAGGAGTATCTCCTGATTTCTTCCCTAGACATCTTTTTCTCCCTAAGTGAACTTTTCATGAAGTTTTGTGGGGTATAGCTTTTGTGATGCGTAAGTTCCTCAGATGCTCAGCAGCACTGCTTCCTCAAAGGATATGATCTCTCCATGGGCTAGGCAGCTCAACTGTACGGTCTCCACAATGGGTATGGTGCTTTGGATAAATCCACTGCTCTTATGGGTCAACAAGCTTACTTTATTACTGCATTGGCTCCCTACCAATCACATCTGTCGCTGGGCTAGGTCACTCAATAGCTGCTCTGTAATCTCAGAATGTTCACAAGGTCAATGCCTTGGTATATCCAACTCATTTGTTGTTTGGTCATGTCTCAAGTCCTCTGACTACTGCTCCCAGTTGTAGTGAACTCTGCTTCTGGCTCCAATCATCAATATGACCTCTACTGGGACCTCTGGACCTCCCAAACTGACAATTGCTGGGTATATCCACCTCAGAATACTTGTGCAACTAATATTAGGAAAAAATGAGCACTAAGAGACAGAGGTAGGCATGTGTTTATCTTTATCACAGCCAATGGGAGACAGCAATCATGCCCCACCCCAACCCCAATCTGAGGCTCAACTCAAAGCAATCCCCTCCCCATCTTTCTCCCCAGTAGCTATAAAGGAAAGTGAGAGATGGGCAGGTCTTCCCTTTTGTGTATACACTCAGATCCGGATCAGTGACTCCTGAGTCATCAGTTCTCCTGGCTCCAAAGCCAATTAGAAGAATTTTCATCATCACACAGCACCAAACCCTGAGTCACACATGCCTGGAAACCAGTTCTCCAAAGTCTCCATGTGGTTGCATCGAAAGCAGGAAGAGATAGTTTGGGTGTGTTTCAAAGACTGGCCCTCCCAGACCAGTACACCCATTGCTACCCACAAAATGAAAAGATTAGAATTGATGAACTTCAAGGATATTTAAAGTTTACATTTAAGGATATTTAGGGGTAGGAGACGGATACCCTATGCTTATACCTTAGTATCCCTTTTCTTGTAGAGTTAAAAAAAATCTTATTTAACCCATCTGTCTACTCCCTGCATTGGAGAAGCAATGCATGGGGATCATGCAGAAAATGATTTCTTCTGATCTTACCTGCTTAGTTAGCTACTCTGTATTCTACAGTATGGTTTGATTCCCTCATTCCCATTCCATCATTGGTCAGCCACTAAGGGACCAAGCTGGCATGGGTCCCAGATTCCTAAGGGCTCATATGCTGTTATGACTATCTTGACAGCACCTCTATGTGTGTCAGGACCTATTCCAGGAGCATGTCTCCCTGAGTCTAAGGAGTGAGCAAACTGCCCTGCTGACCTGGGCGAGCATAGCACTTCTGTGCCCTTCTTAGCTCCTAGCTCCTTGGGTATAGTCATCTGGAGTTGTTTCTCAGCACTCACATGGAAGTTTTCTAAGGACAAGGGGAAGGACTTCCCTTCTGCTGCTGGCATGAGGAAGTGTTAGAGGGACTTCAACCAAACTCAAATACTCTGTTCAACTCCTAATTTCCTTAAATTGTTTATTCTATTTTTAAAGCTCTTCTCTTTCCTTTTTTCTCCTCCATTTTCTTCTGATTCAGTATGTTTCCTGCTTTCTCCTCACTCTGTGTGTCTCTTTTCATGTATGTCTCTTCCTGGGTCTTTTGCTTCCAAAGGGCAGAAGTATGGGATCTAAAGTTGAAAGTGACCTTTTCTCTTTTTACTAAGTGTCTCTAAAGGTATCCTCTCTTTCCCTTTCTCTCTCCCTCTCCCTCCCTTTGTCTTTTTCTCCTTCCCTCTCTCTCTCCTTTTTCTACGTATTTCCTCACTCTGTCTTTCTGCATGCACTCATCTCTCTGTGCATGTAACTTTCTATCTGTTCTTTACTTTGTCTCTTTCTACTCCACTTTTGTCTCTTCTTTATCTCTCATTCTCTGACTCTCACTGTACTATGTGTATCTTTTTCATTTCACTCTGCTCTATCTCCATCTTTCTCCTCCTTATGTGTATACCTCTTTCCTTTATATTTGTTTCTTTGTCTCACACACACCCGGCCTTGGCCAGCCTACAGAAAACATCAGAACCATAGCCCATAGAACCATTAGGAGCCCTTTCTCCTGGTGTTAAAACAGACTCATGGCTGGAGACACGGAGGATAACTTGATGGGAAAGTAATAGTGTACGTACAGGGAATGCTCCAACCAAGGGTGTGGTCATGCCAGGATAGGAGGTGACTGATCCTCAGTGGAGTTCTTCCTGCATTCCTATGAGATCTGAGGAGGAGGGGAGCAGAGAACGATGTCACAGGCCATGAAGACAGGGGGTTTGGGATTGTCATGGAGAGGTGAGAAGGCTGGAATAATCATAACAGATTTCAGCTCCCTTACAAGAGACTTAGACACTGTAGTCCCAACTCAGAGATAACAGGGACACTGGGGCCTGGTGGAAAGGATGCTCACCTTGAAATCCTTGGCCTTCAAGCCCACTCCAGCTTTAGGGAGCTCATGATCATGCAGATCAGCCCTGGAATATAGACCTGAATTCTGAAAGAAAATACCCTGAGTTCCAAAGAAATCAATTCTCTTCTGCCAAAGGAGGAGTCGGATAAGCTGATCTCAGAGGTCCCTGCCCCTCTGGATGTCTAATCCTTTGGCTCTGTGGCTTTGTGGGCTATGTCTCGGCACAGTGACAGTCTTTGTTTTCCCCATCGAGGTTGCCAAAAGTATTGGGAGCATAATGAGAAGTAACTGAATCAAAATCATGCAAAGGAAGTAAGTGCTGAAGAGGATAATCAACATCCTTTCGGAATAGATTTCCTGCCAGGGAGACAGGAGCAAAGGGAACGTGGTCCCCAGGGGGCCAAGGCAGCAGACAGTGGTCCTGGAAAGGAGAGAAACAGCAGAACTTCCTGGAAGAGAGTCTTTCAAGTGTGATTTCAGCACAAGAAGGGAGGGGGCTGAGCTCACCGGACAGCGGTGAGAGGAGGAGAGGTCCCAATGGAGGTGTCTTTACTTTCTCTGCCTGCCTGGCCCACCCCAGGAGAGAGACAGTCAGGAAAAGTCTCTGAATAATGAATACAGGGTGAAGGCTGGGCCCGGCAAGAAGAAGAGACCTGGAACTTGGTAGGTGTACCGCATTTTACGATTCCGGGGTACACACTGGACATTATCTTTAGGAAGCCTTGCTCCAGCCTAGGAAGGTTCTGTTACAGCCATTTCAAAGATTTGATTGGATTCAGTTAAATTCAGTTCACTTCAACACAGTGTGGTAAAAATAATAGAGTTGGAGGTAGAAGACCTGGGTTTGAATTACTGCTCTGCTATTTTTTAACCTGTATGATGTTAGGAAAGTTAGTTCTTCCTCCTGGGTTTTTGTTTCCTCATCTGTACAATGAAAGGATTGGACTAGCCCAGGAGTCTTAGTTACATGGTACAGTGGATAGAGCTCTAGAGTTGGAGTCAGAAAGGCCTGAATTAAAATCTAACCTCAGACACTAGTTGGGTAACCCTGGGTAAAGCATTTAATCGCTACCTGCCTCAGTTTGCTCATTTGTAAAATAAGAATGATACGTACCTCTTGGGGTTATTATGAGGATAAAATAAGATGATGTCTGTGAAGCACTTTGCAGAGCATATAAATGCTAGTGATGATGATGATGATGTCATGGCTACCTCTGACAGTCTGGTGAAACCTGTGGACCACTTCTCAGAATAATCTTTTTAAATGGATAGAATTTACACGTGGTTCCAAAGGAAACCAAATATATTTAAATAAAGTTATGGAAATATTTTTAAATATAAGTTCATAGGTCTCAGGTTAAGAACCCCTAGAGCAGTCTATCTCTAAAGTTCTCATATAGGATCATAGATTTAGAGCTGGACAGCACCTCAGAGGCCACCAAGTCCCTTATTTCACAGATGGGGAAAACAAGACCCAGAACAGGAAAATCAGCCTGTCACAAAACATTTATTAAGCACCTACTATATGTGCCAGACACTGTGCTAGGTACTGAGGATACAAAGAAAGCAAGAGACAGTCCCTGCCTTTTAGGAATTCACCAAAGTCACACAGATAGCAAAAGGTCAAACTGAGATTTAAACCCAGCTCCTCTGATTGCCTATGGCCAGTTCTGCTCTCGAGTCACAGTGTGAGAGCCTAATTGGAGCAGAGAAGCGTGAATTAACCAGTGCACACGAGTGTTAGGCATTGTGCTTAGCTATCAGAACGCAGAAGTGAAAACTGACTCAGTCCCTACTCTCGTAAAGTTTATAATCTACTAAGGGCATAAACATGCCCATAAATAAATAGGAAAAACGAATGGTAGTAGAATGTGGAAGGGAAAAGGAAAGATTCCCAGAAGGTGCTCTAGGAAATAATCAAGAAGGAGAGATCTTTTTCAGCTGGGAGAAATCAGGGAAGAGTTGATACCTGAGCTGGGGTCCCAGAGGAAGAGAATTTCAAAAGGCAGAGATAAGGAGGGAGGATGTTTCAGGCAGCAGGGATGGCCTATACAAATATATAAAGGCTAAAAGGACAGAGCAAGATCAGAAAATAGCTGGTTTTCCACTTTGGCTGAGGTACAGAGTGCAAGCAAGGGAGTCATGTAAAATAAAGCTAGAGTGATGGGCTGGATACAAACTGAGGGGGTAGGGGAAGGGAGGTGCATTAAATGTCAGGCGAAAGAGTTTGTATTTTATCCTAAAGTCCACTGGGAATGAATTACTGAAGGTTTTTGCCAGGACACTACCACTGTCAAATGGGTACATTAGGAAGGCTAATTTGACAATGAGGTAAACTATGGGTTAGAGAGGGGAGCACATAGTAGGCAATTAATTTTTTTTTTTAATGTTGGCAACAAATGAAAGACTGAGAGCAAGGAGGGCAATTGGGAGACTATCTGGAAAAACTGAGGCCCAGGGAAAGGGGCATAGTCAAGATCATACTGATTATTAGGTGAATGTAAAGCCTAGTCCTGAAACCACACCCCCTAGATACAGAACATAGGTAGGGAACCTGCAGCATTGAGGGCATATGTGGCCCTCTAAGTCATCAAGCTCAGCCCTTTCACTGAATCCAAACTGCACCAAACAAATCCCCTTAATAAAAGGATAGATATGTTGATAGAATGTTAAAACATGTAACATAGAATGTTAGAAGGAAGGAATTTGAAAACACAGAATGGAGCTTATAACAGGGAATATAAATTGTCAGATCAGGAAGGGACCATAGACTAGGGTTGGGGAACCTGCAGCCTCAAGGCCACATGTGACCTTCTAGGTCCTTGGGTACAGCTTTTTGACAGAGTTCAAGTTTTACAAAATAAATTCTTTTATTAAGGGAATTCATTCTGTGAAGTTTAGGTTCAGTCAAAGAAACACACTTGAGAACCTAGGGGGCCAGATGTGGCCTTGAGGCCACAAGTTCGCCTACCCCTGCCATAGACCATAGTATGTCAGAACAGAAGGAAGACCTTAGAACAGAGAATTCCAGAGCTAGATGTTACCCTATAGACTATCAAAGCAGGAAGGGATGATAGAACAGAGAGTATCAATCATCAAAGCTAGAAATTTGTCCAGGGATCATGTAGGTTAGGTTTTTTTTTTTTTTTTTTATCTATTCTGTATCATGGATTCCCTTGGGAAGTCTGGTAAAGGCTATGGACCCCTTTTCAGAATGCTTTTAAATGCATAAAATAAAACACAGGATATTACAAAGGAAGCCAATTATATTGAAATATAGTTTTCAAAATGCTTTTTAAAAAGCAAATTCATGGCCCCTGGTCTAAGAATCCTTAGGTAGATAGCAGAAGAAAGAGACTGAGAGGTCACACAGCTCATAAATTGCAAACACAGGATTAGTAGAACCCACACATCCCGACTCCTAGTTCAGTGTTGAGTTCATCCAATGTTTTTTTCACTACTCTAAGTAGCTCTTTTTCCCCAGCTATGGTTTAAAAAAAATTTTTTTTAAACTATTTGAGGGTTTGGGAGGTAAAAATACCAGCTCAGAAAAACCTCTTACTGAATGTTACCAGCAGTAGCAACCAGCCCTGCTGTGGGGACCCGCCCAGGAATAGTAGGGGAAAGCAGTGTGGGCGTCCCACAGGCAAACCTCATCTCTCTGAGTATGGAAGGTACCACCTCCCCAGCTTGTTCCGGCCTGGAACAACACTGTGGGTCCCTATCAGATTATCATACAAAACAAGGGCAATTAATTTCTCTGCCCTTATCTTATCTCCCCAATCTTACAAGCTATTTCAAAGTTGAGTTTCTCATTTCCAGTTCCTGAGCGCTGTCTGCTACATGGCTAAAGTTCAGAAATCTATAATTCAAACTCCCAAAGCCAACTTCAACAGGCAGAATACTCTTCCCACGCTGGGGTTTTCATAATTGGTTTTCAGAGTGGTCTGTCCTGCGATGTGTAATTGTTAGCAGTTGTAAAAAGATAACTCACATTTTTTTAGAGCTTAAAGCTTGCTCTGTGCAGATAAAAACTGTGACAAATTATGTTCTCCCAAATCATAAAAGTCGAGAGACATGTTAATAACCGAAGGTGAAGTTTCATTTAGAGGTCAGTAGGAGCTATTAAAGTGGTCAGTAATTCCAGGCTTCACCAGTAGTGATTTGACCATATCACTTATCTACTCCAGCCCATGCTTAAGTATCTCCCTCAGTGAAAAATATAATCCATGGAGAGTAATACAGCAGGTCAGGGGTAACTGTGGAGAAAAGCAATATTGTCGAAATAAACCTAGCTTTCAAGTAGAGACATTCAAATTCACCCAGTCTATTAAATGTTTCAACGGTAACCATTTTACCACTGCATTTGGGGAACACATTAAATGGGGGAGGATGGAAATAAGGAGGGAAAGGGAAGAGATTGGAAGACAAAGGGTGGGGAGGAGAGAGAGAGAGAGAGAGAGAGAGAGAGAGAGAGAGAGAGAGAGAGAGAGAGAGAGAGAGAGAGAGAGAGAGAATACAAATGGAGAAAAAGGGAAGGAAAGGGAAAACTAGAAATTTTCATTTCTCAGAGAGAATGGTCAAAATCAGAATGAGTAAAGAAAAAATAAAAAGAGAAGGAAAGGAGAATAAAAGAGAGAACGAGGTAGGAAAGAACAAGAGAAGAGAGAGGTTTTAAGAGAGAATAAAGGAAGGAGAGAAATTGATAGAACAAAGGAAGTTCAAAAGCTTTGATAGAACAAAGTGATACACTAAAAAAAAAAAAAAAAAAAAAACCAGAAACAAAATGTTTTAAATTTCTTCTTAATTTCCAGAACTGAAAAGTAGATTTCCATTAAGGTAAAGGTGGAGGTGACTGTGGAAAGAAAGCTGCTGGGGAAGCAGAAGGTTCAGCCAATGAGAATTCAGACCAAAGTGTCATCTGTATATACACACCAGTGAGTAGGAAAGAAGAGTGGAAGTTAGTCAAGCTATAGGTTATTTGAAAATAAATGGTTATTAATCCATTGCTTGGATAAGTTCAACTGATTTCAAAAGCATGTTGTCACATCTGTGAAATGAAAACTCTAATGTATTAGTGTTCTTAAGCAGATGCTGAGAGAACGGATTTCTCTGTTAAAGGGGGGAAATAGCACATTCTTAAGATAATTCATTCTGAACTAGAGGAAGGGAGATAGGTAGTTCCACTGATTGCACTAGATTAGCTCTGAGGTCCCTTTCAACTCTTGGTTTCATGGTGGGTGATGAGCTGGATGTGAGTTAGGAGAGCTGAATTCTAGCTTGGCTCTGCCGTAATTCACTGTATGAACTTGGTGTATCACTATCCCTTTTAATTCTCAGTTTTCTGCAAAATGAAGGGATTGATCCAGATCTTAAAATCCTAGATTTAGAGCTGTAGGGACTTTAGAGATGATCTAGCCCATACCCAGCCCCCTCTCCCTCCACATATCTTCTATTATTGATAAGCAAACAAAAAACTAGGACCATAGATTTAGAGCAGTAAGCTAGAGCTCAAGTCCAGAGTCCTTATTTTATAAATGAGAGAGCTGAGTCCCAAGACAGGTTACTAAGCTAATGCTGAGTTAATAGAGAGTAAGAATCTAATGCAGGATTCAAACCCAAGTCTTCCTGACTCCAAGTGCAAGGCTCCACCCAATCAACTACACTGCCTCTCACATTAAGCAACATCATGGTGGTAACAAGCGCTGACCAGAGAGTGAGGAAAGTTGGTTTCTAGCCTTCAAACATGTTGTGGGACTTTGAGGACATTTCCCTTTTCTTGACTCAGTTTTC